>OZ017740.1:167071476-167088976 GCA_963969285.1 Odontomyia ornata | reverse complement strand
AAACCTTTCCCGCAATTTCGCTAAGGTGTTGTTAACACCAAGGTGGCCTCCCGAGGATCCTTCGTGCATCTCCTTAACCACGTCGTGGATTTGGCTTTTGGAAAGTATAGTTTGCATCCTATAGGAGCTGCCATCCGCCGTTTCCTATTTCCACTTGAGTACCTCCACCCGAAGGGAGTTCCATTGTTCCCAAAAGCTTTTCAGGGTTGCGCCATGTATTGAAACGTCTTTCCACTCAGGTCGCCCAGTTATCTCCTTCCATACGAGCAATTGTCCGATGTCTTCATCAGCTAACTAGGCATTTCGAATCTCCTCCAATGACCTACCTTTATCGAATTCAACCGTTATCAATCGCAGATCAACGGTCGGCTCCTTTTCCTCAATCCGTCGGCAATGCTTGCAGTTAGCTGGACATGGACGACGAGATAGGGCGTCAGCATTCCCATGAACTCCGCCCTTCCGATGAACAATTTCGTAGTCGTATGACTGCAATCTTTCGATCCATCTCGCAACAAAAATTGTACATATTTTGCAAATAAAAACTTTCCTGAGGTCAGTCCGGTCACTTATTATTCAGACCCTGTATATATATATATATATATATATATATATATATATATATATATATATATATATATATAGATATATATATATATATATATATATATATATATAGATATATATATATATATATATATATATATATATATATATATATATATATATATATATATATATAGATATATATATATATATATATATATATATATATATATATATATATATATATATATGTATATATATATACATATATATATATATATATATATATATATATATATATAACAATTGTCAATAATTTGAACATTTTTCTAGGAACTGTCATGAACAGTCTCGATGCGTTAAACGCAATTCGCTTCGCCATTTCTCGGACTGTCCAAAGAAAATTGAAGAGAAGCCAAAATGTGTAACTGTGGCGGAGAACATCCAGCAAGCTACGGGGTGTGCCCCAGGAATCCAAAGAACGTGAGAAGATCGTTCGCACAGGTTACTGTGGCCCAACCCGCACAACCAGCACAAAAACAAACAACCACGACACAGGCACCTCCACGCATACATTATCAACCTCATAATATGGACCAATTGCCAAAATACAGACACAGTTCCAAAACATGATGCAAGAGATGATGGCAAACATGATTCAAACCATGTTTGCTGCATCTTAAAATGTCGTCAACACTAAACACTAATGAGTTTAATGAACCACGTTTCAATTCTGACGTGGAATGCGAATTCCTTGCTTCGGCATAATGGTGAGTTACAACAATTTATATTTGATCATAAATACGATATCATTATGATTCAAGAAACCTTTTTGAAGCCTGGAAGATGATTCCGCATCCCTAACTACATTATGTACAGAAATGACAAAATGACGGGTAGAGAAGGTGGAACGGCCATTCTCGTGACACAAGACGTGGGTCATTATCTCATTAATACAACCAACTTAAAAGCTGGAAGCCACAGCAATCAAGGTGCGAACTGATTTTCTAGAGCTCATTGTGATTTCTGCTTGCAATCCTCCATCAAATAGAAATGTCTTAAATGATCTTAGAGCACTTGCTGCATTTGAAGGCCCTATCTTCATTGCAGGACATCTAAATGCCACACACCGCCTTTGGGGAGCTGTGAGAAGCAACAAAGCTGGTACAGAGCTCAATACGTTCATCACAGCCAACCACTTCAGCCTACATATTCCCAATGAGCCGACACATTACGGATTAAGATACGGATCTGCACTGGACATTGGAATATCGCAAAATTTCACACAAAATGTTCGGTTAAATGTCCTCGACGAACTATCTTCTAACCACAAACCGGTTCTTTTCCTCATAGAAAGCATCTTTATTGATGTTCCTATGCAGGAAAAAAAAACTACAAACTGGAAAGCGTTTGAAGTCGCATTGACCAGTGAAACTAATTTTTGATCATCTGAAACAGCCGATGATATCGACAACATCATTGAGAACGTAACTCAGAAAATTTTACAGGCAAAAGAGGACCACACGACCATACAACTCCGAGAAGGGGAACGAATCTTTATGAACTCCCTCAGAATATCAAACAACTGATCAGGAGAAGGAATCAAGTTCGGAGAAGAGCTTGATTTACCGGTGACCCTACGCTACGCATAAACGCTACTCGGATGACAAATGAAATCCATGGTAAGATAAGGGTACTCCCAAACGAGTAATGGGAGAGCTTTTTGCAGAGTCTTGAGCCTGGGTGTGGCAGTTTCTGGAGAATGCCCAAATACTTTCGGAAAGACAGTAAAATTATTGTACTGCCTATTCATGGTCCGAAAGTGATGCAGTTCTACGATGCAGTTGAGGCGGAAGCATTTGTAGATTCCCTAGAAATGCAATCCCGCGAAAATTCTTCAGACGAGGAGGACTTTGAAACTGTGGAAAGAATCTTCTGTCAACAGACTCCTGATGGATAACATTCAACATAAAGGCAGGATTGAACCAACGGACTTCGACGAAATCAAAAACATTATACAGACACTCAACAAACACAAAGCACCTGGATATGACACTGTTACAAACACAATGATTTCTTGGCTACCAGGCAATATTTTACAACATTATCAATGCAATTTTCCGTTTGCGAAAGTATCCCAAAATATGGAAATCAGCGGTTAGTATTGTTTTTCCGAAACCCCAAAAGGACCCACAATTTCCACAAAATAGGATACCCATCAGTTTCTTCTCATCGCTGTCGAAAATTGCAGAAAGGGTGATTCTGTATCGACTTAATGAGGTTGTATCTGATAAAGATATTATACCGGAAGTACAATATGGCTTCAAAGCTAAACACTCTACTGGGCTCCAGTTAGTCAGAGTGGTCCAACACATCAAAACAGGCTTAAATCGCAGGAATTCAACAGGCTTAGTTATGTTTGATATAGGCCTTTGATAAAGTCTGGACTTATCCTCAAAATGCATCAATATGCCATTGTAGCTCACTCAAATTATTGGCTCCTTCTTGGAAGGCAGAACATTCCGTGTCAGAATTGACAAACCACTCTCAAGCCTGAGACCACTTGATGAAGGAGTTTCTCAGGGCTCGCGCATAGCACCGATTCTATACAATATATTCACTGCAGACCTTCCTACTCTGCCTCCAAAAGTAAAACTATCACTCTACGCTGATGATACCTGTATATTAATTACAGCACGACAAGCAAGAGTCATCACTTCAAACTTGCAACGATCAATAAACATTTTATTGGAATACTTTCGTAAATGGAAAATTAAGATTAATTCTGATAAAACATAGGCCCTATTCATCACAAGGAGAAGACTACAAACTCCATAGAGACTTATCGTTGGCAATGAAACAATAGACTGGGCACCAACGGCTAAATAGCTTGATAGCTTGGACTAACACTCGACAAAAGCCTCACATGGAAACAACACATATGTATAAAATAAACGGGGACACTGTATTGGACTTCTCTGATCTCTATGCCCACTCATTAAATCCAAAAGACTTTGCCTTAAAAATAGATCGACGCTACTATATGGTAGTTCTGCTTTCTACCAGACGACAAAGACTAACAAAAAAGCACTCCAGTCCTTCCAAAATAGAATTATTCGGTACATTACAACCACCGACATAAAGGACCTAAGACTTGAGACGGTTGAAAAATACGTACAGAGCACTGAAACTTTTTTACAAAATTGATAACCATACTAATAGTACCCTGGCATTCCTTCGAACTGTACGGAGCGAGGATTAATTACGTTTCCCAACTATCCGCCAAACAACTATGTAAAAATTTATTTCTAAGATTATATAATGACTGAAACTGGCTCAGGAAGGTAGATGGGTACTGAAGTGCTCACAGATACGAGAGAGATAGGTGCTAAATCGCACTAACTCCACACCCCCCCATATTCCAAGAAGAAGATATAGCTTATTTGGAAGGAGAGTAAACAGTACATATATGAATTAAAAAAAAAACAAAATATATTTTTTATAGCTCTTTATTGTTTATGTGCGAATAATAAAAGCATTGGAAACATTTCAATTTCGTGATTAATAAAAAACGAAAAGTAAAAAAAATGTTGGTAAAATTCATGCCAAAAAAAAAACTCGGGCTTGTGGCAACATTCTCTTTCTTTTTGGGTTTAAGATAGGGATTTTCCGAATTTTGTGTAGTTGACAAGACTGAGCATTTATAAATTGAGCCTATAAATTGGGTGGAATTATGTCAACTGTGAATATGCATAGGTGGAACTGTATTAAATAGCAAGGCAACGTGGTCAAACTTCTTTAGAAGTAATAGAACTTGTTTTGAAACATTATAAAGAAGGAAAGTCGGTCGGTCCGTGATATTAGGGGAATTGTAAATATTACTCTATAGCTTCTGATATTATTAAACGTTTTAAATCACCAAAACCAGTGAAAAATAAACAAAAAAGTGATAGACCTAGAGTGTTTTAAAGTGAGATGAGTGATAGATTGTACAAAAAAAATTATAAAAATCCGAAATTAAGTGCTCTTAAATTATCCAAAAACGTATCGAAACATTCTAATAAAAGTTTACATCCGAAACTATTAGGTTAGTTTTGGCAGACGAGTAGCCCATAAAAACTGTTCGTGAGCAAGTGCAATAGGAAAAAGAGTCTCAAATTCCCCAAAAGTTATGGAAATAAAAATTTCGTGTTTTGGGTTATAGTTTCATTTGCTGAAGAAAGCAAATTTAATACATTTTGCTCGTACGGTCAATGTTATTTATGACCAAATACCCAAGGAAGAGCCCAAAAAAACGCAATCTACGATCCGCTGCAGGTATACATAGGTAAACTATCTGTAACCGATAGAATTATGGACCAAGCAAAGTATTTGAACATTCTGAAAAGAAATTTGGAGGAGAGTGCTGAATTATTGCGATCCAAAGCACAAAGTACAGAATGTGCGTTTGTGGCTACTGTGCAATTGACAGCATGTGCTGTACTTAAGACAGAATAGGTAAAAATTGATCCTTCCTATGGCAACAAACTTGCAGAGTCCATGCCCATAGGATTGGAAGCCATAATGAAAAATAAAGGATTGGCAATAACATGTTAAGAATTAAGCTTCCAATTTATTCTTTTAAACGGATCTTACATTTCCACTTTTTGTTTTTTAATAATCACGAAATTAAATGATGTTTTCAATGTTTTTGTTTTTCGTAAACCAATAATAAAGACTAAAATTTTGTTTATCCTCAGGCAAATTCTCTTTTTTCTTGGAAAGCTGCCGCACCCTGCGTTATTGGTTTAGAAGACGTGATTCGACTCCTTTGAGTCATCTTCAGTGTCTAAAGGATGTGTGAGAGAAAATGAGTTTATATACAGTGAGCGACAAAAGAAAGTAAACACCTTAGATACTTGTATTAAAAGTTTTATTAAAACAAGGTAATTAACACAAAATCAAAATTGTGTATAAGGAATCAAAGACTTATTTAATAAAAACTGAACACAACATAAACATTAAACAAAAGTAATACACAACAAAGATAAATTCACTTTAACCAAAAAAAGACCAAATTTCACGCGTAAAAAAAAAGTAAACAGCAAACAAAACATAACAGAATTTCAATAGAAAAGACAATTTTTTTAATTTTTCAATAGTTCGTTTTTTTTCTTTCGGACCTAAGCACCTCATTTAGTCTTCTAGGCATCGACGCGACAAGTTTTTTGTAGCTCCATTCTTCCTTTATAACCTTCTTTAAGTCGGCTTTGCTTGAAATTACCCTTTGTCTCACTTTTCTGTCAAGGTGTTCCCACAGATGCTCGATCGGGCTAAGATCTGGGGACTGCGGCGGATGATCAAGTGTCTTAGGAGTCCGGTACAGTAGCCACTCTTTCATAATTTTGGACGTATGCTTTGGATCGTTGTCCTGTTGATAGGTCGAATTTCCAGACAAGCCTAATTTTTCGACGCTAGGGGCAAGATTGTCCCTCAAAATGGCTAAATAATCCATTTTGTCCATTGTTGAGTCAACAAAAACAAGATTACCAACACCAGTTTCCGCCACACACCCCATACCATAACTGAACCGCCAACGTGCTTAACAGTGTTGGAAACACACTTTTCTTTGAACGCTTCATTCTTAGCACGCCATATTTTTGGGGGCCTTTTCGCGCTGAAAATTTCGAATTTCCTCTCATCTGTATGTAATATGTTTTCCCGAAATGATGGAGGCTCGTTTTTGTATTTTTTAGCGAAGTCCATACGCTTGATCTGATTCGCTTTTTCCGTGGTATTCTTTCATGTAGACAATTTTTATGAAGCGCTCTCCTGACTGTACTCGCACTTACTGGTTTGCCTGATGCCTGCGTTAGGTCTTCTGACAATTTAACTGCACTTGAGGCTGGATATGCCCTTACTTGTTTTACTAAAGCTCTAACTTCAGTACCACTAAGCCGCTTTGGGCATCCAGATCTCGGTAAATCTTCAACGAGATGATGTTTGGCATACTTATCAATATTTTTTTTACTGTGCAGTGGTTTCTGCCCACAATTTCGCCAATTTCACGCAAAGATTTACCTTTTTCTTTTAAGTCTATTATAATTTTCCGAGTAGCAGGCGATCTTTGCTTTCCCATAGTGAAACTATTTTGTTTTACGTCTTTATTTTTAATATTAATTAGAATAAATGTACTTAAAATGACATTTGGTGAAGTAAAGCACGCGAACAGCACAAATTTGTCACAAAAAGTTAAGTTTCTTCCCCGAAATATAAAAGAACCGAAGTAAGTGTTACCACAGTTTACTATTTTTGACGCGTAAAATCTGATGCATTTCCACTTTGGTGAGATTTGTGCAATGTTGCCACTTGTTTTGATTTCATGTTTAATAGTAATCAATTTCTAAATGGGTTAGTTGTAAATTCATTAATATTACTTTTTATCGCAAGTCAATAATAGCTTTGTAATGTAATAATTTAAGGATGAAAAGTTGGCGTTTACTTTCTTTTGACGATCACAGTAGGTGTAGGATGGGTTCAGCATGTAGGTACTAAATTAGGTTAAGTCGAGGGATATTAGGTTTTTGTCTTTTGGTTTGTTGGATGTCCGTTTGTTCTGGTCCGTGTTGCTTCCGTTTTCGTCGGAGGGTGTGGTCTACTACTGAGGCCGCTTGGTCTCATATTTTGGTTTAAGCTGAATATCAATTTTTTGTCTCACGTCATTGTAGGATTGTAAAAAGTTTTCAGTTTGCTTAAGGTTAGTTAATTGTAAGTGTGAATGTATCAGTTGTCGGTTAACTTTGTCCTTTTCTATCCGCAGTGCTCTTATTTCGTTTTTAATGCGAAGTATTTGTGCATTACGTCGTGTTTCGTGCAGCAATTGTGTTTTTCTTCATTTTGAATTTTTCAATAAGCTGGTGTTATGATGTGTTTCAAACACTGTTTGTTGAATCATATGTTTGCTATAGTTCGATGAACTCTAAGGGTAAAGTTGTGGAACGATTACAACATTTTTACCTGGCTGGCAGTGTTGTAGTCGGCAATTTTGTATATCGTCTACCTGCTTAACCCATTATTACCTAGCTCATCCTACACCTATATAAAGTCATTTCTTTCCACATATACTTGAGACACTGAAGATGCCTCAAAGGAGTCGAAACGCGTCTGCTAAAACAACGTAGCAAGCATAGCATAGGCATTTCAAGAAAAAGAGAACTGGCCTGTGGATATCAAAAAAAGATAATTACTGACTACAACACTGCCAGGAAAAAATGTTGCAATCATTACATATTCTTACCCTAAGAGTTCATCGAACTATAGCAAATATACAAAAGTAATCCTGAAAACAATAAACTACGTACAAAAACAACAGACTTCATTAATGCTAACGGATACCAACTATCGAAAAAAGACCTCACCAATAAGTTCAAGCAGACTTACGTACTGCATTCATACAATCTCCACTAACCATTCTTTCAATACATACTAAGCACCGCTACATTAACCCAAATCCATCCACACCACCCCTTAAAGCACAACCTAAGCTCCACAAACCCAATATCCTTCTCCGGCCTGTGGTCAAATGATCGCCCAGCTCCTACATACCAATTAGCACGGTACTTGGCAACGATAATGACAAATGTCATGCACCTTGACGACAAATATACATAAAAGAACAGCCGTAATCTAGCGAACTCTACCACCTCTCTAAGGTTGACTGATACTTGCCGACATCTATCACTAGATATTACCAACCTCTACATGCTTATATCCGTCGATGAAGCACTAACCATGCTAAGAGAAAAACTTTCATTCAACAACAGGCAACGATTCACAGATCAACTACTTAATCTCATAAAGACCACAATCAAGCAGAACTATTTTAAGTTCAATAATAACACATATATTGCCAAGGACGGTTTGGGTACGGGACGCACAATATCATCAATAATGTCAGAAATATTCTTACAATCTTTGGGAGAAGTCTTTTTACTCAAAATTTTCGAAATATTCAATGTAATATTTTACAAATGATATGTTGTAGTGAATAAGAGTATGTTCAAAAAGTCCGTAAAGGACTGCAGCGATGGTCTGCTGCCTCGGCAGAAAAAGGTGTCAGTATCTGCCGAGAATGCCCTTGTCTGGGGACGCGTGAATGCGCTGGCAGGCTAGCATTGCGGTGTCGTGGGGCGGGTTCATTCCCCCAGCACAAGGACCCACTACAAAGAATTTCGCATTCACGAATTTCTGGGGTCGAACAAAAACAAGGCGACCGAAGTCGCAAAAAGTGTAGGCAACTATACCAGGGACAACTGACTTGTTCATGGAACAAGAGAAACTAGTAAAAAGAAGCGGAAGCAGGATAACCTCGTTCTTACCCGGAGAGGCTCATGGCCCACAAATGAAAGAGGGGCAACCGGGTGGTGATGGAGCCCCTGCGCACCCACCCAACCGGATTAAAATCCATAATTGTTGCAGTGGCCAGGTATTCTTCTTCTGAGTGGAAAACTCATACAACTGAACTTGCATGAGCCTTCCCATCAGAAGACAAGTACTCCGGTGAACAATTTATGCCATAGAATTATGCAAGTCGATTACATAGCCCTATGTCATAAAGAGGCACTCTGCTTGGGCCTCTCAACCCGCGAAGTACCTGAAACAAAGAAAAAGAGTAGTGCGTACCCAGGGGAAAGCCTGCCACCGTACCGGGGAAAGGAAAGCCTGCCACCGTACCGGGTCCTATACCCGGTCAGAACTAAAGGAAAGGAAAGACCGAAAGTTACGGGGTATTAAAACATTTTATTTTTAGAAAATAACATTATTTCAAGTACAGAAAATAAAACGAAATATCATAGCATTCATCTAATAATTTGCAACTGTATTTGATCAAAACAAAAGCAAACGAGTACCGATTAAGCAAGGTCTTTCCGAGACAACAGACGTTAACGAGCGAAACCCAGGCGTCCAGGTACTTTGGTTTAATATGTGTTTTCAATTAAAGGTTAATTCAATTGTCTCATCTACTTTGTCATCAAGTTCGTTCACTTTGTTTTTATTCTTTATAAATGCACTCACACACATTTGATTCTTTCAACTATATTTTATGTTATCAGAAAATTTCATTTTTTAATCGTTTGAATTTTCATCTATTCATAATTATATTTGTATATATATAATTCAATAAAAACATGCAAAAAAAATTTTTGAAAAAAGAAAGGGTTCTTACCCCAAACCTCCTCCTACGAGCGCTCGTGTTCGTGGCGGGTAAGGCCTGCAACTCGGATTATTATTTTAAATGTTTAAAATTTAAGCTTAATTAAATTAAATTGATCACTTCGCGATTTTTCCGGTCTCTATTTATCTCTTGCTGCGGTCAACAAATCTTCTCCGACACGTTTTACGTATGATTAAGACAACAAATTAGTTACAGTGTTCTACGTGAACTAAAATTAAGGTTGAATGAAAAGTATCTGTTTGCTGTTCCGAACTCTGCTTTGCACCGATTTGGTTTCCGATACTTGATTTGCTTTCGAAATTTGCATGAATTTGCCTCAATGCTTTTTCCGATTGTCGAGGACTATAGGATGATACGAAAGATACATAGGCGAATAGATTCGCGCTTCCAAACTAGATATCTAGCACTTCGCTGCCCACAAGGAAAAGTGATTTTCGTCGATGGGAAATTGAATGGGAACGAGAGAAAACTTATCGTGAGATGAACAGAGCGAACTATATTTATGCACCAAATTCACTGTTATTTACGTCACAATTGCTAATTCTGCAGTACTGAAATTTGTGATCAGGTTTTACTGCTGCAGATCTTACAGATACTTTCTGCTAAAACCTCTGAAGAATCACCGAGAGGATATCTGAATGGCGTGCACTGCATTCTGTTGACGCTGTTATCTTCTTTTAATTAAAAGCAACATGCATATCTCCGATGTGAGTCATTCGTCTTCGCGCTGGTTAAATTCACCATTCGTTCTGAATTTTTTGCTAACAAGTTTAAATGAATTTTCACAACCATGGTTTGTACTATCTTATCTCTTCACGATACTTGATTTCCAGTTGTGAAGTTGAAACTGTAATCACAGTAAATTCTTCACTTCCCGATCACAAAATGAACATTAAGCAAGGGCTAAGGTACCGCATCACCAATTTCTTTTTGCACTGCCCCTGGGCGATAGATAAAGTGTAGCAGAAAATTGCAATTGACGTTCGCACTTTCAGGGAAATTCTGCAGGACCGGAGACGGGGGATTCTTTCAAGACATCAACACTGAGAACTTTCGATGCTAACTTAAACTTTTACGTGTTTCTAAAATTTGCTGTCACATAATCCACGTTTTAATTTCATTTCGTTTTCCTTATTATCGGGCAAACATTAGCAGCTCTACCGTCTACCAACGCACAAAAGAATGAAGATCCCATCCACGCGGCGTCCGCGCTTTGTGGCGGTTTCGAGCAGACTCCTCTACTAGCGACAATCTCCCGGCAACAGCACCAGCAAATCCCACTCCCGCTACCGCCACCGCTATCGCTCGTACCGTTCACTATCAGTATTGCTGTTACCCCTTGAAGTGCTCAAAGATGACGATGACGAGGAGTCTGTTATCGAAGGGGCTGGTGCTATTCCCGAGGATGATCCTACCGCTACATTCGGATGTGCATGCGCTACGGACGTGGATACAGGAATCACATTCGTCGCACCATTGGGCGACGAATGTGAGGCATTAGATTGCTTATTCCTATCAGTGGTGGCTGATTTTGGTGTGTATAATTCATTCCCAGGTTGATATGAAGGGTGTTCTTGCTTGGCGATCGTTCGTTCAAAGCCAAACTCAATTGGCTGATTGGATACGATTGCGACTAGCCAAGTTGTTTGCATTCGATTTGAGCGGTGGAGTTAGGCTCTTTCGTACAAATGCACTAGCTGGCTATGAATTTTATTCTTTAAGCTTAAACATGCTGTTATTTGAAATATGTATAAAAACTATAGAACATACGATTTGTTATTCTGATTGTACTTTTAACATAACATGCAGTGTATCAAATTTATTTAAAATTACAGATAATTTGTATCACTTCACAATGCTTAATTAGACCGTCCCAATATGTTTTTTCGTAATATTCGCCCAAATAGTTGGCTGACGGAGACCAGTCAATTACTGGTTGTGGCAATTCCTGATCAATGTATAGCTGCATTTGATTGGACTCTCCATTTTGTGCAACATTCTCGCCTTGATTCCTTGTGTACATTTCGTTACGATATGGTGCAATTCCAAACGAAACATTTTGATATGGAGCTTGTTGCTGCTGATAGTTTGGACGGCAATCTTGGCATTGTGTATGGTACATAGATTGAGGATTATGTTGCGGTTGAAACATGTGATATGGAGAAGTTGTATTAGGTATGTTTTCGTGATGCCAAGGGAACATACTTCCTTGGTTTGATGAGATTTTGGGCTCTTGTACCATCGATCTCCACTGTTCTTGAAGTTCTCTCAATTTCGTTTTGTATCACTTGGGGCTTTTCACTGACAGCGCATTCAGTAGTCATTAATTCTGTTTCATTCTGGGGCACTGTAACGCTGGACGAATCCGATTCGGGACTAACGCTGGCGTATTTTTCAGTGTGCATGTCGCGTATTGAACGGCGTTCACAACCGTACCTGCTCGATTACTACAATGTGAATGCCTGTTTCACGAGAAAATAAACAAGATGAACCACTTGTCTATATGAATGAAATGCACCCAAATATAAACTTTACTATGAAAAAGAAACAAACGGACAACTCAAGAACACAACCAAACTACAAAATTTACAAAAAACTAACCACAATTGATCATAACATATACGAAACATATAACCACCCAGCAGAACATAAACTAGTAGCTTACAGATCAATGGTGCAGAGGCTCCACTCCATCCCCATGACTCCTACTAACTACTCCAACGAACTAAATAACATTTACAGAATAGATAGTAATAACGGATGCAAAAAAAGTGACAAACAAAACCAGGAACGCCAAATGACTGAAACGCACAAGGCCGACTGACAGTGGATTTCGTCAACATACAAAGGCTAAGAGACATACAAACTATCAAACTTCCTTAAAAAATATACACTGCAAACTGCATTCAAAACTAATAACAACATTCGAAATAAACGGAAACCAAAATCGAATGACACATCAATATACGAGAACAGTGACATATACAAATTGACATGCAAGGACTGTAACAAGCTATATAACGGAATGATCACATGAAAACGAATGACGATATACAAAGACCATTGTTACACAAACAAAGCAAAGTACCGAGACTTGACATCCTAGAAAGATAAAGTATATGAACATAGAAAGACAAATGGTAGCATTATCAACGAACAACTTATAACCAATTCCGACGCAATTTTCTCAGTACTAGACCACACCCTGGTAGTGAACATAGGTATGAAAAAAGTCCGTAAAGGATTGCAGCGATGGTCTGCTGCCTCGGCGGAAGAGGATGGTAATATCTGCCAAGATTGGCCTTGTCTGGGGACGCGTTGTTAGGCTATCGTTGCGGTGTCGTGGGGCGGGTTCTTTCCCTCTAGCACAAGGACCCACTACAAAAACATTTCGCATTCACGAATTCTTGTGTCACAGAAAGAAGTCAACCGGAGTCGAAAAAAGGAGGTAACCAGCTAAGGGTTGAAATTGCTTGTTCAGAGAACAAGTTGGGACGAGCAATAACGGACGGACTGGCGGAGACTTCACCGTTACCCGACGATACTTATGGCCCACAAATAAGAGTGGGGCATCCAGATGGAGGTGATGCCCCCTCGCACCCTCCCAACCGGATCAAGATCCAAACGTAGACGTGGCCGTGTGTTTCCTATTTGAGTGAAAAACTCATACAAAAGCACTTTGTATGACTCTTTCCCACAAATGAGAAGCACCAACGTAACCAATTTATGCTATAGAGTTATGCAATGAAATCCCATAACCCTATATCATAAAAGGGCACGCGAGCGGAAGGCCACTCTACCCGGCAAGAGCCCCTGCTAAGCGACAAAAAAGAAACGGTAGAGCGTGCCCGATGGCTAGCCCATATCAACCGAAAAGCTTTCCATCGTTGCAGGTCCTATACCCGGTCAAATTTGACAAAATGGAAAGACCGAAGCCCATTATTTTATTCATTGAAAATTCAAAATCAACTACGTTAAACATTTAATAATCCCAAAAATAACTTTCTCAGCGGATACCCTTATCCAATATCTAACGTTAATCCATAAAATTATAGTGTTTAAACAAAAAAAAGGCATGAATATGGAATATATTAAACGCTTTCTGCATAACGATCGATACGACCAAAACTTTACGTGTGCACAGGTCAGGCTTGATCACGCATTAAGACCCGAAACATGTAATCATAATCCATATTACAAAAGCAAGTGTCTTGAGCCAAATTTAAACGAAACTACCGCCCGATTAATTCAATCTCAATCAAAACGTTTGTTCAAGTTTTATATGAAATACTTTTTGCAACCGCAAATGCCTTGTTCAACAAGCAATATTCAATGAAAAACGTGTTCTTGGTGAAAACAACTGAAAATTTTACAGAGGACGGTTAATAAATGCAATACAAATTTAACAAATAAATCGAAGGAATCATTTACTCTACAATAAATCTCAATGACACACGACGATGATCCTCGAATTATTGCCGAAACCAAAAAGATTTTTCAAATTATTGCTAAATTTGATATCGTACGCAGCAAAATTACAATCTTATGGAAAACATTTCAATTTTTTCTCCTTTCAAAGAGCTTGCGTTAATATTTGACAAGATAGTTCGTATAATTTCTTCGACCGATGACACACCGTTACTTGGATAAAAATTTATCAAAACTTTTGGCTAAGGATACTAATCTCGTTCGCTGTCCTAGAAACATGTTTGACACATTGTCTGTAGCACCAATTGGCGATAATGAAAGCAACTATAATTCCTGATATGTTTCTTGATGAACCTCTCCGTATGCAGTATTTCCGATCGTAGTAAATGAGTTGCGCATTTCAGAACCCATTAACGATGCGACCAAGCTTGACAGTTACTCACTGCTCCATCAGCACATCGATCACCATTCTTATAATTATTCTTCACCACCAGCTGCTGACGCATATGCCAAAAAGGTTGTAGCCTCAGGATTTATGAGAAATGCACAATTCAACAACTTAACTAATGAACCATTGTACACATAGTTACTGCCAACAATTTATCGGCGCGATTAAATGGGTCGGCCCAAGAGTAAGAACACTTGTACACTGTCGCCAATGGCGAGCTCTTCTTCGCACTCTCCACAGATTTGCACGGGACTTCGACACACGTCCGCCGTAAGAACTCCCGTCCGCCGTAAGAACTCCCGTCATTTGTACGTGACTTCGAGCACACAAAAGAGTGAGAATGCAATCCAAATTACGATGGCCAAGGGAATTTGGGTACTTTCTATTTTCACGCACTTTTTCCTTTTTCGGCGCGGTGTTTCGCGACGTGCGCCTGCGTGGCGTTCTCTCGAAGACCCTACAGAAAATCATGACGACGTCCACGACGCGTTATCCAAATATTTCCCGAAATTTTCACTTGCTGCGCCGTGAAAATCGAAAACTAATTCCGCAACCATGTATTGCAAACAATAAAATCAATTCTATAGGGATACTACGAGCACAGCCAAGGGAACTTTTCTATCTTTGACTCCTCTTTTGGGCGTCGCCACGTGACCGACGTGAAGGTCACTAACAGACTCCTCGATTCACTTGTCGATCCGTCCAAAAACTTGTCTTTCTTTCCACATCCCGTGTATACGGTGCATCGCCTCAGCTGAGCCCCATCAGCCCAGTCCACTTCTCTTCCGTGATGCAATACACCGTTGGGGAGTATTACAGCAGCCTTCCCAAACCCGGAATTTTACGTGCAGGTTTGAAATTTTTAAAACAAAATTTAATTAAAGTAGAGAAAATCGAAATGAAGGAAGGAAATTTGAAATGTAGTAAAGAAATTTAAATGAGGTACAAAAGATTTAAATGCAGTGAAGAAATTTTAATGAAGTAAAGAAATTTTAACTAGATTAAAGAAATGAAAATTTTAAATAGCTATAAAAGTTAAATCTCATGACGAATAAAATTAAAACAAGACATTTAAATTTTAATATAAAGGAAAATTGATATAAAATAACATTTGTTAAAATTAAAAATACGAAAAAGTACTCTACAAAAATATGTTTGCAAACAAAATCAATTACATTTTTTTTCAAATCTGGCACAAAATTCGAAGTAGAAGATTGGAAGGTTTTCGAGCAGTTTGATTGTATGACTTCTCGATTAATACACCCTCTGGCGAAAACAGAAGTAGCACGGATCAAAACAAACGGACATCCAACAACTCAAAAGACAAAAACCTAATATCCTCCTACTTGACCTAACGTAGTACCTATCTGCTTAACCCAATTGTAATGCTTTAATGATTCGTCCCTACGCTTCGAGATTTCCCGAAGGAAATCTAAGTCGACCTCTCATCGTTTGTAGACGTGAAGTCTTGGAATGTGTCAACGGACTGTATCAAACAGATCAAACAGTCTGGAAATAATAAGTCTACTCCGAGTTGGCTGCTGGCAGGCTTACTAGTTCGGAGATGGATTTCTTTCGCAGGTCTTCCACGAGCAGACTACGAGTAAGTCCGAACACAAGTTATCAGTCACCGATTCAAATGCCCGATTAAAATGCGTCAAAAAAACTTCCATCAGAACGGTCCTACTTCACTTTGACTAATTCATTTTCATCTCTTTTGGACCGTACGTCCAGTCCAAAAAAGAGAAAACAGAAAGCAACAATACCAATACAAAACTAACCGTTCCTGGTTATTCACCGATGTGATGCCAGAAATAAACTATTCGAAACAAAAACCGAATCAATCTACTCTAACTAAAAATGCGAATCCAAGCCACGGCACTGTGTACCGAACCGAATTACCGAGCCGACCAGTCGCGGATTATCCACAACCTACCTCTTAGCGGCATACTCATCTTCGGTGTTCTTTTAGTCCTGAAAAAGAAGGACCATAGTATACTCACACAGTATCCACAGCTTCCATTTACCCTGTGTTGCACACTTTCTGAATTTTCCCAGGGGCCGATCAGGTGAGCCAGGGCATGTTAGCTGAGCCGAGGCCTGTCGTATTCAGAAAACAAAACAAAAAGCAAATAAAATTTCCGAAACCCGTGTTCTTTTACGCATTTCAGAATATAGGAGTGCTGCCAACTCCTAATAAAAAGTTATAAGATTGCATGGAGCGAATTTGTTTTTCTGCAAAGTTATTGATTTTTTGAGATCTGGTAATCCTGCAATCTCTCATTGATGTTTATATTCGCACCAATCCTCGCGTCAGCATTTATCTACCTACCTGCTATCGAAGATTTATGGTCGCTCTTCGGCTTGTGTTCAGATTTTTCCGGAGGGTAGATTGGGTGTGGATACTATGTGAATCAAAGACATATAAACAAATGGACGAGCAACGAGAATCTGTGTACTCGTCCATGTGAGAAGCAAATTTGACACATAAATAAGTTATAAATAACTTACGCTCGCGAGACTATATGATTCCCTCTGCTTCTCCTTCCCCTTTTTTCCAGACAGGTTTTTCTTTTCTCTCTTCAGAAGAATCGCTTCCCCCACTGACACCCGCGCACACCAACGAAATTTCATTTCACGTGCACACGATCGCGCCTTCGTTATCATTTGGAAAACATTTTGAGTACAAACATCAAACGACTCTCACGGAAAACTCGAACGTCAACGCAAAAGAAAACGCGAAACATGTGGGAAAACTGATGTGTCAAAGCGGATAGAAATTTCGTAAATTTTTAATTAAAACAGTGAATTAAAGTTCCGATTACGTACGCGCGATCTTTAAAATTAAAAACTTTTTAATGTGAACG
>OZ017740.1:166958976-167066476 GCA_963969285.1 Odontomyia ornata | reverse complement strand
CAATGCTATTGATCTGTAAAGTAGTCAAAAATAATAATTAGAGCTTTCGTCGGAGATTTGTCGAAATGCGGCGATGCTACTTTGTTTTTATTCCAGCATAGAAATCGTTTCCGTGAAATTGTTGGTGTTAAAAGGACAGAGCATGGGTCTGGTTTTTTGCGGAGAAGAGATACCACCACAAATGCGACAGATATTTGGGATGCGAAATTTAGCCTTTCCTCTTTGGGCCCTGTCATATTTTCATTTGGACAGAAATATTTTTATTGATCTGCTTGTAAGCCCCAGCGATGGAACCGAAGTGAAGCCATTTTTATTCCTATGTAGTCCAATACAAGTTGGGAAACTCCTCCACAATACTTATTGAAAGAAGCGTGCACACAGAGGTGAATTGTAAAAGAATACAAACAAAATAGCGATATTCATAGAGGTACACAGAACGTCGTATCGCGCATGCTATTATCCGACGGCGGACTAGTTATTCCAATAAAGCGGCTGCAAGTCCCTCAACAAAATTATGCCGAAGACCCATATACGAGTATAGAAGCCTTCTGGAGTGGTGTTGCATACCAGGAGTGTAATTTAGGACGCTGTGTTTTGCATTGAGCTAAATAGAATAATATTACGAATTGCGACCTTCGTTGTGGTAAGGTTGATTATTATCTTGACTCTTTAACGGAAGAACTATTTTATGAAACCCCGATAAAAATAATTTGGATTTTCTAGCAGTTATAGGCCCTACGCGTGATGAGATAGTTAATAGAAACGTGTTCTGGACAATTTAGTACCTTACAGATTTGAATTAATTGGTCAAAGTAACGATATTTGAAACATTTTTATTTAGATGACTGGTGGGTTATTTTTTTTGAATTTTTTTCTTAAATCAATTGCGATCAATTGTTTATTTTTTTTTGTATCAAATGAAAACGTAAGTTTCGAATTCAACCCAAGCTCACCAATATTGGTCAACTCTAGACGTAACATGAAAAAAGGGGAGTTTTAAATTTTATTCATGAATTAAATTTTTTTTATTTAATCAATCGAATCGTTGTAAGTTCACAATCACCCAAAAATAAAAAAAAAATGTTTAAGTGAACAATTAGAGATATTTTATTGTTTGTCTGTGGAATCAGTTATTTAAAAGTCGATATATATAAAGTAGTACTAACTTAATATTCACGCTGTAATAATTTAACAAAAAAATACAATGGGCTGTTAAACGTTCACCTCGGTCTTTCCGTTCCATCACACCAGACCGGGTATAGGACCCGCAACGATGGAAGGCTTTCCGGATGATATGGGCTAGCCATCGGGCGCGCTCCCCCGTTTTGTTGTGTCCAGGGGCTCTTGCCGGGTAGAGTGGCCTTCCGCTTGCGTGCCCTTTTATGGTGTAGGGTTATGTGATTGGATCACATAATTCTATAACATAAATCGGTCACGTCTATATTTCTCTTTTGATGGGAAAGTTCATGCAAATTATGTTTGTATGAGTTTTCCACTCAAAAGTGGAATATATGGCCACGTCTACGTTTGGATCTTGATCCCGTTGGGAGGGTGCGAGGGGGCACCACCTCTATCTGGATGTCCCACTCTTATTTGTGGGCCATAAGGATCGTCGTTAATGACGATGTCTCTGTCAGTTCGTCCGTTTTTGCTCGTCCCAACATCAACCCTTAGTAGGCTACCACGACCTCGACACCAGTCGATCGGCATGATGACCAGTTAATTCGTGAATGCGAAATTTTTTTGCAGTGGGTCCTTGTGCTGGGGGAAACAACCCGCCCCACGACACCGGAACGCTAGGCTGCCAGCGCATTCACGCGTCCCCAGACAAGGCCAATCTCGGCGGATATTACCATCCTCTTCCGCTGAGGCAGCAGAGCATCGCTGCAGTCCTGTACGGACATTTCATATGCCTACTTTTACTACACTGGCCCTATTGCAATTCAATTTGGCTCTGGAATATATCATAAGAAAGCGACTGTCGATACAAGAGGTATGCGAATGACATCAAAATTTTGTCACCGTACGAAAGAGACGAAATACGCCGAAGAATACAGCTCGCAAATAAAATATTCTACTCAGGTTTGGCGATCTTGAAAACTAGCTGCATACACAGGTAAACAAAACTCCAAGTATAGAAATCTGTGATAAGATCTGTGTTATGTTATGGGTGTGAAATATGGACCCAAACTTAATCATCCGCAAACAAATTGAACGCTTTTGAGCGTCGGATTATGAGGCGGATAATTGGAGCGAAGCTAGATAGGGACCAACGGCGAATTCGATACAACCATAACCTGTATGAAATTTTTGACGAGCCGGAAGTCTCAACGATTGTAAGACTGTGAAAGCTACACTAGACTGGCCACGTGAATCGTATCGATGAGCAACAGATACTCAAAAAGGCATTCATTTGGAAAACTGAAGGGCGGAGACCAGTGGGAAAACCGAGGGAACGCTGGTTTGACTCGGATGAAAGAGAAATAGCACATCGCTGCTTGGATTCCTTAATTGGAGGAGGCAGTGAATGGACCGAGACAGTTGGGGGGTGCATTTTGTAGGAAGTGAAGGCCCGAGAGGGGCTTTAGTGCTACAAGGAAAAGAAAGATGAAGAATAAGCATGTCGATAGCGATTATGGTTCGAGCTGCATAAAACAGACAATGAAATTTTAGCACTACAGCCCCTTCCGGTCCTTCTCTTAGAGATAGTTATCATGATCGAATGTGTCGGCCCTCCACCGGGTGATATGGTCAGTATCATGCTTTGGCCGTGTGTCTACCCGCCCAGCTGTGATACGTTCTCATTTTAAACCCAAGATTAAGGAAAGATGGGCCTCAAACCTCAAGAGCCTCCTTAATCCTCCGCACTGATCCAGAACATTGGAGCCTATAAATGTCTGCGGAGAGCTTCCATTGGCCCCACCAACTCTAGATAAAGTTTGTTTCACCATCAAAGCTCCAAAAAATAATAAAGCACCACGCATTGATGAGATTCAAGTGATGCTCATTAAATATGGTGGCAGCAGTGTTAATAAAGCTATTCACAAAGTTATTCAGCACATTTGACAACAAGAATTTATGCCCAAAGAATGAAGCCAATCAATTATATTCCCTATCCACAAAAAAGAAAGGAAAAGCTACAGTGCGAAAATTATAGAGACATATCACTGCTTGATACGGCGTACAAAATATTTTCAAAGATCTTAGAAAATAAAATCGGATCATACGCCAACAGTATTATTGGGGAACATCAAGGTGATTTTAGAGCAAATAGATCGGCGATAGACCAATTTTTCACTATCGAGCAGATGCTTGAAAAACGCTGGGAGTTCAACATAGACGTACACCAAATTTTCGTTGACTTTAAGCAAGCATACGACAGTATTGATCGTAGCGTACTGTACCATATAATGCTTTGCTTTGGCATCCAAGCCAAATTAGTCCGTCTTAACAAAATGAGAATGACGGCGACGACCTCCCAAGTCCGCATCAATAACCAACTCAAGGATGCCTTATACACAAATATCGGACTTAAGCAGGCAGATGGGCTGGCCCCATTGCCATTCAATTTGGCTCTGGAGTACGTCATAAGGAAGGTACCTGTCAATACACGAGGCACATTCCTAAACAGCAGACCTGCGGGGAAACCGAGAAAAAGCTGGTCTGACTTGGTCGACGAAGACAGTTCATCGCTGGTTGGATTTAAAAATTGGAAGACGTGGTCCGTGGACCGAGATAGTTGGAGGCACTATTTGGAGGTAGCGAAAGCCCGAGAGATCCTTAAAAACATTTATTTGGTTAAAGTTTCGTAAAATTATCACCGTAGTTCTAAATGTTAATGGTTCGAACTCTGTTGTTGGTAACGAGATTCGTTTGGAGTGATTCGTTATATGGACAATAAGCCCACTCAGTTGTTATAGGTAATGAGTTAAAATCAGAACGTATCGAAGCTGGGTGGACCGACATATGGTCAAAGCTTCTCGTGTGCTGATACACTCGGAGAAGATAATGAGATGCTCGTACTATCTTGAAACAAACGCCCAAAAGAGTGTCACGGGATACTTTCACACCCGATCCTATAAGCAAGACCCCGCGAGCTAAAGCTTATATTTATCACGGCAGCCAAACTGAAGAAGAATTGGTAACGTAATTTTTTGAATTAAATATTGTATTTTCAACTGTAATTTTCTTGGTACATGTAAGGACTGGACTAAGCAGATTCTAAGCGGAACGCCAAATCATAGTGTTTCTATAAAACGATGCGTACAAGCTTCGAATACTAATGAAGGACTCCGATTTGAATTTGAGATTGGCGAAAGTGGCTGAGGAAACTGAAGAAATATTGGGAAAATATTTAGAGGAAGCTGATCCGAAGGCGAAACCCATTCCAGAATTTGAAGAAGATCACGACTGGTTTAATCGAACTAAGCCGTTAACATTTACGGAATCGGTTAAAGGCAAAGTAGTTATTCTGGACTCCATCACATATTGCTACAACAATTGTATGCATATACTACCTGATTTGAAGAAACTCAAGAAAAAGTACAGCGTTGAAGATGGTTTGGTGGTTGCACAGTCCACAGTGCTAAATTCGACAATGGGAAAGATAGTAGCAAAATTCGATCTGCAATACAAAAGAAACGTTGGCAAGATACACAAAGCACAATCAAATCAATTATATGGTATCAGCCTTTGCCGCGACACTTACACATGATGCCATATCGAATCCAGCAGACGTGATAAAGCATAGGCTGCAAATGTACAATTCGCCATATAATTCAGCTTTAGAATGCACGAGAAGAACGAAGGGTTCGGTGCATTTTATCGCCCATACTCTACACAATTGATTATGAATCTACCATATCAGGCAATACACTTTATTCTTATATTCAATGCCTGCGACAGCAATTTGTTGGACAACATACTAATTCTTCGAATTCGCATTATGCGGGGAAAGGTCAGGAAGACTATAAATCTTCGATATCTGGGAAAAGTACATTAACTCTGAAAGATCCAGGTCAATAGGGACGGTGGAAAAACTACGCAGTGATAATTTGATTAATAGCAATAGGATTAGTGGTGCAAGATATGTTCGACCAGCGGCTAATATGAATGCAGTAGAAACTCAAACAGATATATCCAGTGGTGTGTGGGAAGCAGCTCCCATAAAAGCTGTCTGTGAGCTCAGTGTAGTATTGGGAATAAATGCATTAAATTTAATTACAGTGCACAACGATGTTAAGTGAAACTACGATCGAGGCCTTTAGTAGCCCTTAAAGTCATCAAATTGCATAGAATAAATGCATTGAGTGGAATGCGTTGTGGATTTGAACAAGATTTCTTTTACCAATCCAATTTTGTCTCAATGTGTGCATAGTTCCACTCCCAATGTATGTGTGTAGCAGCAAAGCAAGTAAGTGATGACACGAGTTGCTCGCTGGTAGATGTGGAAGCTACAGGGCGGTAATGCAGAGAGGCATTGCCACATTGCCGGATGCAAAGCTTAACTGGAAACTGTGCTGCACGATAGGGGGCCATGTCTCCCCGGAAACTATAAAAGACCCCGGAGCACGAGCAAAAGCTCTTTTTTCTTGTATCGATTGGAAGGAGCTAGACGGCAAGGAGGAACGGCGACAAGTCAGTACGCGGCGAAGAAGAATTGGCACGAGGCGAATCTTGGAGGGACGACGAGCAGTTGTTGCCACGAATATCAACCCGCCAATCAAATCAACAGTTGTTCACGATTATCAGCCCGCCAATCAAATCAACAGTTGCCACGATTATCAACCCGCCAATCAAATCAACAGCGAACAAATCAACATGGAGGGAAATTGAGGGCCCCCGGCCACGTGGAAATCGATAGGTAGTAGGTAATTTATTTGTTGGAATTTTGTAATAATTGAAATTTACATATTCATAAATATTGAAAATTTACATATTCATTTACATATTCATAAATATTGGAAATTTACATATTCACAAATAAATAAAATTGTTAGAATAAGTGGAAAAAAAGAAGTGTGTGTTTAGTGAACATTGTGAGGTCTGGCTCGCGAGGTTTTCGAGGTGCTGGTGCGACAGTGACGAGGTTTTGGGGTGGTTCTCGACCGCCGCGTGAAAGTGTCCCCGAGCATCACCCGTGGGATAGGAGCGCGAAGCGCATTGCAGTACGGGGCAAAGTTAGGGACGTTATTTGGGGTTATGTAGGGTTTGATTCTCCGCGAAATTAAATTAAAGGTTAGGCCAGTGCGAACCTTCTGACTCGGTCGCATTCTCGCTTGGCGACCTCATTTGGGGCCCACTGGCAAAGCGAGTGGCGCACGACCCCTCTTCACTGGGCTTACCGGGTCCAAGGGTCCCAGTCGAAGGTTTTGAAGGAGCACCACGAAATAGCGGGGGTAGCAAGAGGCTGTAGTGCTGAAGAAAAAAAATTTGATTCGCATTCCTTAGGAAGCTAGAGCGGTTCAAAGTTAGAACAAAATGCGAGCAATTATGGCTATCTTTGCTCTGGTGCGGTGTAAACCAAAACTAATGCTTTTAAACGATTTTTCGACCCCCCAGAAACAATTTCCCCTTTCACCTTATCGCCATGATATGCAATGTATATTATGAACAAGTTGAATTAGCAGGAGAGTGCTCCTGCCAGAAAGGTTTTGTAAAACAATTAGTAATTCAAAGAATATATTCTGCATATCAAAACTTGACTAATGTACAGATTCCATAAATTGAGTTCGAAAAATTATTATGATTATTATAGTTTTAAATTCGCCGCCATTTTGTTTCAAGTGTTTTGACCCCGTCGCTTAGTTAGTCATGATAACACACCAATATTACAAACTATTTCTAAAATTTTTATCAAAATTCCTACATCCTACTCCCCTAATTCACGTGTTAATGTTGTTTTAATTGTTAAATATTCAACCGGCTGTAACTTAGCTGTTTATAGTTCAATTATCGTGAAATTTTCAGAATACATACAATTACTTTCAAAAAACTTAAATTGAAGTGGTCGTCTCATCTACAATACTCATTTTCAGATTAAAAGCGCCCTAAAATAAAAGAAAAAAAGAATTATCCCTTAAAGCACTATTTGTTTTTTATTTTTCCAAATATCGATATTTCGGAGATAAATGATCTCCTTCCTCAGTGGCGATATTCTGAAGCTAATTGCTGTTTACATGGGCTTTTATAACAATAGTTTTTTCCCTAGAGTAATTAAACGGTAATTAACAATAGAAGAGTCTTATAAAAAGGGGTTTTAACAAAATAACGATTTTTGTATGGAAAGGAGATATTTTAAGTGATGACTCACACCAACTTCATTAAGTAACTATACCCGTTGCCAACATTGCAGCTTTTACCAGCAGAAAATACAGCCTAGAAACAGCCTTAGGATCAGCGAAGGACCCGAAAAACAAGGAAGAAAAAGGCGGTATCTACAAGATGTATTGGGCAAACGAAACGACTAGCGAAAACCCGGTGGCAAGAGCACATCAAAGAAGCGGAACAAATAATCAAACGAGGTACAACAGAAACAGCAAGATCGGCGGTAGCGAGGCACATTGTCGAAGAAAAGCATATAATCGAATGGGAAAATCTCGAGATTGTGCAGGAAGTAGCTGATTGGAGAAAACTGGATGGATACGAAAGTTTGTGGATATCTCGAGTTCCGAAAAACAAAAGAATGAACACCGATGTTGGCAACGGGTATAGTTACTTAATGAAGTTGGTGTGAGTCATCACTTAAAATATCTCCTTTCCATACAAAAATCGTTATTTTGTTAAAACCCCTTTTTATAAGACTCTTCTGTTGTTAATTACCGTTTAATTACGCTAGGGAAAAAACTATTGTTATAAAAGGCCATGTAAACAGCAATTAGCTTCAGAATATCGCCACTGAGGAAGGAGATCATTTATCTCCGAAATATCGATATTTGGAAAAATAAAAAAACAAATAGTGCTTTAAGGAATAATTCTTTTTTTCTTTTAAATTGAAGGTTTTGGGAAATTTAAGGGTCCCGTTTTCATTTTATTGGCAAAAATGTAAAATTTATAAAATGTACTATTATTAACAAAGTTGATCGGATTTCGCCTTCTAAGATATTTGTTTTCCTTGTACTCCTAGTGTTTCATCTCTGTGATTTTTTTCAGATTTTTCGGGGGGACACAAAATTTTCGTACATTTCCCCTTCCCCTGCACCTTTCAAAGCAAAATTTGTCATTTTACGACCTGTTTTGAAAAGTTCTAATCAAGTCCTTTCATTTAATATTCATATTGCCTACGTGCGATGAAATTTTTTTTTCAGGGGCCACTCCCCTATATGGGAAGACGCCCCTCAAACACCTTATAGATTTCTTATTGTGGTGAAACTTTGAAGAGGGCGTCACTTTGCATCTACCTACAAAATCTTATGCTTCTAGCTTATGTAGTCGGCGAGAAAAAGTGGTGTAACACACGGACGGACGGACAAACGGACAGACAGGACGCGATTTTAGTAAGGTTTTGTAAAATGATTTTACAAAACCTTAAAAAATTATTTCTTGAAACAAATGGAAATCTGATGCCAGCACGTGATTTCAAGGTGTATAATGGTCCATAACTAGGAACAATAAGAGTGCCTTTGCTTTTCTCCATCTTTGTTCACAATCTGTTGAGCCATTTTGATTTTAATATATCACCATCACGATCATTAGGGGCATTTGCTGATGTTCCATACGGCAGACAGAAAAGCATCAATTAATCAAAAGAATCTTCAATAAATGTTCAACTACATTCAGTTTTACCCGTTTGGTTTCAAACAATGCTGCGGTTGGCCAGTCAAGATCTTAAGCGCAATCCGAAGGATTTCTACATTATTTACAGCTTAGAGCGGGTACCTTATAAGCTCTGCGTTTGATACCTAGGTGCTTATCTAGATCATGATCTATACTATAACGTGCATGTTAAAACCATGCTTAGTATGTGCATAATATTCTCACGACTCTTACATTCCCGATACATTGATTAAAAGGTCAAAGTTATCAGACGAATTTGGTGCTTGTATTGGTTTGTTAAGAAAACCTGAAACAAATAGGAAACACTATGTTTCCAACCGAAGAGTTTGTCAAGTCGCTAAAGTACCAGAAACTGATACATTCATAATGAGGCTTATTCGGAACCACATTGTGAATTCTACAACCGTTTGGGAAAATCCTTGGTTTTCGCAGCTATTCCATCCTACTGACAGGCACATTGAGGTACATCTCACAACTGGCTCCATTCCTCCTGAAGGGTTTGTGTATCTAGATGAGAATTATTATACTTTCGATTCAGATGGCGTTACAATTATATATCATGCATATAGGTGGATATCAACAAGAAGATAGAATACCCTCCGAATTTGAGTGCAAGCAAACAACATTTGCGATGTGTGTATTACAAGGTTTGTGGAGATTCGTCCTCTCAATATTGGTGGCTAAATAGTTACATACAGGGTAGGATCAAAAAGTAGCAGGACTGAACTAATCTAAAAATTTTTATTGAGCTAATCGGTAGAAATCCTTAGTAGTCCTTAAAATATTATCCACGTGGTTCGACACAACACGTATAATGCGATTCCCACAAAGTATATGCCTTCTGGAACTCGCTTTCTAGGATCCCCTTTAGAGATGCCATCGTGGCTCCTTGCATGTCTTCCGCCGAGCTGTATAATTTTCCCCTTGAGATCCCGCTCTAGCTGAAGAAAGAGAAAGAAGTCCGGTGGTATCAGATCGGGACGGTAGGGGGGACGCGGCAACCCTATGCCTGGCCAGAAACTCCCTCAGCATCACCCAGGACTCTTGGCACAACCTTGGCGTATACCTTTCGCAAGGCCAAATCCTCGGTAATAATTTTTTAGATGCTACCATATGAAATACAAAACTCATCAACAATCAGAAAAATGTTTATGTACTGGCCGGAGTTCAGGAGCGCCTTTAATCGTTCTTTGGCCATATTTTCATCAATCCTTGAAGTTATCCGGTGACCGGCGCCCTGGTTGTCTTCAATGAGCTCCCGACCGTCCCAGAACAGCGTATGCCACTTAAACACTATTAAGCGGCTTATAGTAGCATTCCCGTAGGCATTCTAAATCATTCCAAGGGTCTCCTTCAAAAAGTACGAGAAAGTAAAGTTCGCACGGACGCCCAACCAGAAAAAGGACCTGATGTAAAATAGGAGAGGCAGAAACCCCGACGAAAACCCCGGCAACAGGCACTGCCGTAAAACCCCAAGATGGTCGATCCTACACGCAGGTGCTGCGGGACATCAGGGGAAACGTAAGGCCCGAAGACACCAACACAACCATTAAAGCAGTACGACCAACGTGGTCGGGCCACATACTGGTCGAATTCGGAGCTGAGGCCGTCAATAAGGAAGCATTCTGCGATGCAGTAAAGAAAATCCTCGGCAAGAGTGCAAATATAGCCCCGCTCGAGCCGATGGCAACGATCGAAATAAGAGACATTGACTGGGTCACGGATCTGGCCGAGGTAGAACATGCCATCAAAAGGGAGTTCCCTATAGTGGGAAGGATCAAAGCGAGACTGACATCAGAAAACAATAGGGGACAACGCATGGCCATAATTGACTTCACCGAAAAGGATGCCGAACAATCCCTGAACAAGGACAAAGTACCAATAGGGTGGGGTACGGCGCAGAGCAATGCCTCTTCAATGTTTCAAATGCCTTGGCTATGGTCAGAACACACAAGTATGCAAAGGACCCGATAGGAGTTCCCTATGCTACAAATGTGGTGAAATGGGACATAAAAGAAAAGAGTGTACGAAGGAGGCACACTGTATTCTTTGCAAGGATGCTGATCCAAGATCTGATGTTGGAAACGTCTTGGGATCAGGAAAATGCCTGATTTTCCAGGAAGCCCTAGCCAAGGCAAAATTAGGACTTCGATGACCCGCATCCTGCAGCTAAACCTACACCGCAGTTCAACCACCCAAAATCTGCTTGAGCAATTTGCGAGGGACATGAAGGCCGACTTTTTGCTGCTGAGTGAGCAACACCATGATAAAAGTTCGGTATCATGGTACCCTGATGAAACTAGTACTGCCGCCATCTGGGCTCGAAATAGTGATTTCCAGGCGGAGAGCTGTGGACGTGGGGATGGTTTCGTGTGGGTTTGGTGCTCAGGGACCACCTTCTTTAGTATGTACCTAACGCCGAGCGAATCGATATCATCTTTCCAAGCCAAGCTTCAGGCTTTGGAGGGCGCTGTCTCAAACGTAGAGGGCAACGTACTCGTTGGGGGAGACTTCAACGCGAAAGCAATCGAATTGGGCATGCCTCAAACAGATCCGCGAGGATAACGAGTCCTAGAAATGGCGACCAGGATGGCGCTCGTCGTACTAAACACCGGAAATACGCCAACTTTCCACCGTATTGGCTGTGAGGGAACCATACAGGACGTGACATTCGCCTCGGAGCCATTAGTACGGAGGATGCACAACTGGAAAGTATTAGAGGACTACTCAGCCAGTGATCATCAGTGAATTCTGCTTGAGATAAGTGATGTTGTCTCCTGACGGTCATGCTCTCGGCTTTTTACAATTGGATGGAACATCGAAAGGATGGACGTCGAGAGGTTCGTCAAGGTTCTCACAACAGGTGCACCACTGCAGGGAGATCCGGAGGGGACGGAAGAACTGGCAGCTCAAGACGTGGGGAACTCAACTATGAGCATCATCACGACAGCTTGCAATACTTCTATGCCCCGTCGAAAACTCCGACACGGCAAGCCCCCAGTGTATTGGTGGTCAACTGAAATCGCTGAAAAGCGAAGGGAGTGTCACAAGCTCCAGCGTGAGGCCCAACAGACGCGGAACCGTGACGAGGCAAGCAACCCTGCAGCAGCCAGAAAATGCCTGCGCAAATTGATCAACAACTGCAAGGCTCGCTGCTGGCAAGAGCTAGTGGACAATGTGATCAAGGATCCGTGGGGTTTTGGCTACAAGCTAGTTATGCGGAGGCTTGGTGCCCTACGGAACCCTTGCATACATGATGCGGAAAAGATGGACAAGATAGTGCGGGCACTCTTCCCCGCCCATCCCGTCCGTGTTGACGCTGTCCATGGTGAAACAGCAGTCGAGTGTCCACTCTTCACACAGCCGGAGCTGGAAGAGGCTTTCGTTGAAAGTGAGGAAGACTCCAGGTCCAGATGGTGTTCCGGCTGAGGTGTTGCGGCTTGTCTATCACCATTATCCTGACTTGCTGCTCAGCACATTCAACGCTTGCCTACGGGACGGGGTTTTCCCGGTACGATGGAATGTGGCGAGGCTCGTGCTGATCAGCAATGGGAAGGGAAATGCTGAATTGTCGTCTGCATACCGCCCGTTATGTATGCTAGACACGGCTGGGAAAGTGCTAGAGAAACTCATCAAGGGAAGACTCACTGACGCGATTTGTGCTGCTGGAGACCTATCTCCTCGGCAGTACGGCTTTAGAGCAGGATGTTCTACCATTGATGCAATTGCAGAGGTGGTGAATGCGGTCCAAAAGGCAGAGGTATATAGTCGCACCAAACGACGGATCGTCCTGTTGGTGATACTCGACGTCAGGAACGCCTTCAACTCCGCTAGATGGGTGGATATTCTGGATACGCTAGAAACCCCTTTTCAAGTTCCAGAATATCTAATGCGGCTTTTTAGGAACTACCTAAAGGACCGAAGCCTGCTCTGCGACACGACACAGGGCCAACGAAGGATGGAAATTACATCGGGTGTTGCTCAGGAATCTATCCTTGGTCCGGACCTATGGAACATATCTTACGATGGGCTACTGAGACTTGAGATGCCAGATGAGTCACGCTTCGTCGGCTATGCGGATGATGTTGCGGCTCTGGTCGCTGGACGCACCGTTGAACAGGTGCAAATTAGGCTCAGTATGCTAATGCACCGAGTGAGAGACTGGATGACTGTTCTTGGGTTCATTTTAGCACTGGAGAAAACCGAAGTGGTCATCTTGACAAAAAAGAGAATCCCTAGAGTAAGGATTATCAGTATTAGAGATATGCAAATCAAATCAAAGCCATCGATGAAGTACCTAGGGTTACTGATCGACTCGAAGATGAGTTTCTCTGAGCAAATCAGGGCAACGACCGAGAAGGCTTCTTCAGGAGTATCGGCTCTGAGTCGACTTATGGCCAACGTAGGGGGACCCAGCCCATCAAGAAGACGCCTCTTGATGAGTGCTGTAGGGTCAGTGCTACTGTGTGTAGCAGAGGTATGGGGCGACGCTCTCAGCAAGAGGTATACCGAAAACGATTGGCACAGGTGCAGAGAAGAGGAGCGATGAGGATTGCGTCTTCGTGTACGAAAGTTCCGGATTCGGTGATGAAAGTCATTGCAGGCGTGATACCTGTCGGTTTCCTTGCTAGAGAGCGCTGCTCTATTTATCTGCGTCGAAACAATGATGCGAGGGAGACGGTTGTCCGCGAGGAGAGACAGCACTCGCTCAACGATTCGCAGCTGTCTTGGGTCAATTGCACGAAGGGAAGGTGGACTGCGCGCCTCATCCCGGACATGAGACCGTGGCCTAATCGAAGGCATGGTGAGACTGACTTCTATCTGACCCAGCTTTTGAGCGGGCATGGGTGTTTTCAGTCTTACCTGCACAATATTGGTAAGTCACGGTCCCACGATTGTCGGTTTTGCCAAGGAGAGGAAGACAATGCCTGCCACACATTTTTTGTTGCATAAAATGGAGCATGCTGCGAAGAGCCCTCTACAGGGAGACGGGAGAACTCACCCCGGAAAATATACTCGTGGTGATGCTCGAATCGGTTGACAAATGGAACCAGCTGGCACATTATGTTCGGGTAGTCCTAAAAGATAAAAGGGACTCACAGCAGCCGGGGGTGTTGGGGCTGGGGGATAGCTTGTCTCGCACTTCCCCTCTCCCCTCCCGCTAGGAAAGGGACTCCCAAGCTTGAAGGCGCCTCACGGCGTAACAAAACGAGACCTGGTCCGAAGTAATGTATCAAACGGTTCCAGGCTAGGCTCTCAGGTTGACAAGGGAGGTGTTTAGTGGGTAGTCCGGTCGCCTCGTTGTGAACATGGGAGTCTCACACCCTGTGCGTAAATGGGCATTCATCTCCCTACCACAAAAAAGGATCTCCGTTGCGGTTTTTCCGAGTTTACGAGTATCTCAAAAATTGATGGCATAGCGTTGCTCGAGATTTTCATTATCTAGGATGGCGATGTCACTTCTTTACAGTTGTTCACGGAAATTGACGTTTTTACTCTCCGTTTGCCCCAGACTACTGGAAAAAATATCGGTCTCTTTGGAAGGCTCCCCACTACCACGCCAATGTGACCCGACCCCCTCTACATCTCAGTTCTTGCTACAGCAATTCAGTCTTACTACTGTTTGATCCTACCCTATATAAAAACAATCAAAATTTATTGTTGTTATTTTGTCATTCGTTTTTCTTTGATTACGCTCATCATTGTTAGGTCTAATTTGGTTTTTTTTAATTAGTTTAATGCTAGTGATTAGAACAGAGATTAAAACTAAAGATTCAGTTTATTGTTAGGCTTTTTAAATTAGTTTAAGACAAGTGTAATTTATCAATATGTAGATTTACGTACAAATACGAGTAGATTGTATTATACGATATAAGTTAGATTAAGAATATTTTTGTAAAATCATATTTTATTAGCTTAGGGATATAGTTAAATCGACCATGTTCTGATCCAGCAAAGCTGGGGCTCGAGCATAGTTGACATTCGTACATACCGAGGCGCCAGTTCTAACTCTGATCATTATTTGATCAAATTAACCTAACGATGTCGTATGTCAAAGCCGTGTTCAGCAAAGACTAGCCCGCAACAGAAACTCGACATCGAAAGGCTCCAAACGGCGTCTGTGGCCAAAAATTTCATGGCGACACTCGACAACCAGCTGGTTCTCATCCTATTAGACACAGCGCTGAAAATAAGCAACGAGCTATGGGTGGAAGTAAAAGCAGCAATTAAGACCATGGTAGAACAGACGATTGGAAATCACGTCCGGCACATTGGTTCAACAATGAGTGACAGAATGTGTAAGATGAAAAGAATCAGGCGTACAACAATGCTTTGATAGGAAAACAAAGACGAAGAGAGAAAAATATGAAAATCTCAGAAGAGTAAAGAATAAGATAATTAAAATTAAGAAAGAAAAATAGTATGACGTCCAATTGAGTAGTATGTATAGATGTAGGCCTAGCGAGCAACAACACAAGACGAGCATACAAAGTAGTGGAAACATGAAACGAGGTTATCAGCCCAAGTCCATTCTCTGCCGTTATGACATCGGGAAAGTCGGGCATCATATTTCAAGAACGTTTTTAATTCTCCACACAGGTTCAGAATATTGGAGTCTACAGGTAATCCTGGAGAGCTTATATTGACATCACAAACTCTGGATGAAGTTTGTTCCACCATTAAAATCGAAAAGAATAATAAAGCGCCGAACATCGATGAGATTCTAGCGGAGTGCATTAAATATGTGGCAGCGGTTTTCAGAAAGCCATTCATAAAGTTATTCAGCACATTTAGAAACGAGAACGTATGCCAAAAGAGTGGTGCCAATCAATTATATTTCATATCCACATAAAAGGCAAACCACTACTTGTGACGCAGTCATGGAAAAATACCTCGAATACCCTAAATATCGCACTTGACGAGTACAATATCAAAAATATGGATCAATTTGTGCATTTAAATAACGAGAACCAGTAATGAAAAAGAAGGAATACGTCGAAGAATACAGCTCACAAATAAAATATTTCATTCAGTTTTGACGATCTTGAAGACACAGTAAAACAAACCTCCAAGTTTAGAAATCTTTGATAAGATCTGTGCTTTGCTATGGGTGTAAAATATGGATCCTAGCCCAAGCATCCACAATCATATTGAAAACCTTTGAGAGACGGGTCCTGAGGCGAGGAATTGGAGTAAGGCTAGATGGGGATCAATGACGAATACGATATAACCATTAGCTGTATGCAATTTTTGACGAGCCGGAGTTCTCAACGATTGTCAGACTGCGGAAGCTGCAATTTGCTGGCCACATGAATCGTATGGATGGGCAACGGATACCCAAAAAGCTATTCGTTGAGAAAACTGAAGGCCGGAGACCAGTGGGGAAACCGAGGAAAAGCTGGTCTGACTCGGTCGACGATAACAGTTCATCGCTGCTCGGATTTTGGAATTGGAGGACGCAATCAATGGACCGAGGTAGTTGGAGGCGCTTGTTGCAGGATGCAAAGGCTCAAGAGGGATTGTAATGCTATAAAGAAGAAGAAGAAGATCTGATTATAATATCGAAAGTACAATAAGTCAAATCATTTTAGATAAATTTATAGACTTAGGGTAGAAGAATTTAGTTATTAGTTTTAAAAAAATGTTTGTTTCTTTTTGAAAAGGGGTTATATGTAATTTTTGACACAGTGAAATTTAACTATTTATTTGTTTTGTTTAAATTTAGAGTGCTCTTGGGGGCCATTAAGTTTTATAATAATTTTTCTTACGTTTGAAATTCACTTAATGTTTGTTAAATATCAAGGATGGTTTAAATAAAGCAAATTTTCAATTCAATTTAAAACCCACGTAGCAATTCCCCGCCTTCGATCATTGATTGCCTTTTGCAAAAAGAAATTTATTTTATATTTAAGAAGAAAACAAACTATTTAATTATTTTTCTACATAGTTACCCTCCTTACTAATGTACTTTTTCCATCGAATAGGTAGTTATGTCATGTCGTTTTAATCAAATGACCGGGTGAGCATTCAAACAATTGCGCACAAATTGTTAAACCGGTTGGTCTTTCGTAAACCGATTCCTGCATGCGCTTCCTTGAGAGGCCCAAATATATAGAAATTGCATGGTGAAATGGTAGGGCTATAGGGAGGGTGATCAAGTATAGTCCAATGCATTTCGTCCAATTTTTGGTTTGTTAGGGCTACAGTGCGGGGCTTTGCTTTGTCGTGCAAGAGCAGAACGTTTCCAATAGGTTGACTACACCTTTCTGACGAACATGCAGCTCGAAGCTAGTGAAGGAGTTTGCAACAGTAAATAGGGTTTATTATGCGATGGTCGCGAAGAAACTCAACGAATGAAATTCCTTGAAAGTCGCGAAAAGCCGTTGACATCACCTTACCAGCTGACAAGCTCTCTCTTTTTTTCCAATCCTTAGAGGCCCTTTCTTAACAAGAGTATAGTATAGTGCTTTCACTCGTGGCCATAAAAATGCATTTTATCTGAGTTGTACACCTACTTGACTCCGAATTTCGGCTGGTTTAGCGCCTTGTTTCATTAAAAACTTTATTATGAGGTATTGCGCAACTGAAGGATGAGCCTTTCTTTCACTTATTGTGAGGGTAACTAAACAAACCGGTCAAACGGTCGGCTTGAGTCATCCAGACGGGTTCTTCCTCACCCTTCCCGACACTCCACCTATCTTTCACGTGTTTTGTAAGCATATATTCTTAATTAAATACAAGATATTTTAGTGTCATTGGCACGTTTCCAGAAAAATATTTAGCATTTATTGAGGCACACACTATACTTGTTCTTAATTTTCAGGTTGATGAAAAGTTCTACAAAAATGAATACGTCAATATAATTCCGCTGTCAACATATGACCTAGAAAATGAAGCACCATGTATTTCAGTTGGATTTGGTATTACGAACAAAGCAACAAACACCACTGTTGGTGACATTTAGCACTAAGAACGAGTATAGTTAATATCATAGTTATATTTTACAGCCCACGATATATGCGCTTAATTATGCAAAAATGACCATGGACAGAGGTATGTGTGCCAGAGTTATAAAATATCCCACTGTATACTGTACCTACAATCTTCAGCAAATGATATATTATGTGAGTATGTGTATAATATTTCTTAATTGCGTTAAGTGCCCATTCCTTAACTCAGTTTAGCGTGTGGCTTGTGAAAGATCTAATCTTACAAATGCATTTGTTTTGCTTTAGAACTAGAACCGCTTTCGGGTCTTTGCTTAGAGTTAGTTAGAGTATCTTATTATCTTGATCGAATGTACCGGCACTCGAGAAGGTAGTATGGTCAGTACCACGCTTTGGCCGTATACCTGTCCACCCAGCAGCAATACGTTCTAATTTTAAGTATTACGCATCATCAATGAGCGGCTTTCTATTTCGTCCAAAGAACCACTCGAAATAAATCTCGTCACCAACGGGATTCGAGCCAGGGACCTTTGACTTGCGCAGCGAGTACTCTGACTAGTACCCTACGTGCACTACTAATGCATTTAGGTTTTGCTAATTGCAATTTAAGAAGCAGGGTAATGTAGCATTTAAGCATGCAATGGTTCCAGACACACCGATCAGTTAATGTAAGGTAAGCCTAATATATGGTATGGTATCTCATTGATGGCAACGAGTTTTTGCCTGTGGTACTTCTGTAAAACTATCAGCTTACCCAGCTGTGATGGGTGCAGATTGAAAATTAAGGTAATAATCACACGGTTCAACGGAATACTGAAAATATTACCTTCGTGATTACTGTTCCGGTCCAGAAATGAAGTTCCCTAACAAATCTCAACGCCAAGGTTCAAATTAGGCTAGTGCGCGATTATTATTTACAAGGCATGGTAAAAAAAAACTATTTGTATTCATTGATCCCTCCATACTGGTTCCAGTACAATGCAGACCTGTCTTATTTGTGTTGTAGAATAGAAATATATAAAGGGAATGTTTTAGCATATCCATTCAATTCAAATACCCAGGATTGCACTCATTGGTTACACTCCAAGAAAAATTCATGGAGAAACTCATTTTAAGGAAATAACGTGAAATGTATTTATTTATAGGTTTAGTATGCAAAAATATGCTTTCATATATATGAATCATCGGAAATTACTAATAAACGATGCGTTATTTTCTCAAGGGTGATTCAGGAAGTCCTTTAATAAATGCACGACCACCATTTAAGTGTTTTGGTGTTTTGGCTCATTTTGATACGAAATGTCAAATCTGTGCTATTTATACGAATGTAAGGACAACTAGAAGTTGGCTTCTTCATCAAATGATGTTCAAACGCTTACCTAAAATTTCCGGTAAAAGAATGTAGTGCATTTTATTTAGAATTTTAGATATCATGTTTTAAATAAATGTTACTTTTACAGGCTAGGCTTTCTTACCTATTATTTTATTATAGAAGCATCCATAATACTAGCTATTGGCTGAAACTCGAAAAAGAATTGAAGAATTCCAATGTGAAATATGTGTTAGCTAAATTGTTTTGAGAATTGTGAATATTTTATATTTAATTTAATAAATTCTTTCTCGTTTACTAGTTTGTAAATTATAATGATTTTGCAGTAACAAGGTATCCTCTTGGGGCATGGGTTAAGAATTGGTATTGTGTAATAATTAATTTATTTATTCCATCTTACAGACTGAATAATCCAATAACAATGGAACGCAAAGAATAAATACAGCAATATTTAAATGAAAAAGAATAATAAAATGTCGATAGTTGAAAGTTAAACTAGTAGTAAGTCTCTTAGTTTTTTCTCAAATGCTATGTAAGAAGAGGGGAAAGCACCAAGCTCGAGATTATTATGATTTCGTACGATTCTTAAAATTGGTGAATGGAAATATAAATCAGTTCTAGCATATGGGATAACGAAATAAGAATTTATCCGAGGTGAACGAGATGTTTTTCGAACACGCAGCGCAGAAAAAAGTAGAGTTTATACAAAAAACATTGGTATAAATAAGTTCGTCGGGATATTAGAGATGGAAGAGATAGGAAGGATAAACGACTTTCATAGGGCTGATATGGCAAATTAAACTTAAGGAAAAGAAAACGGGTAAACTTTCTTTGGACAGTTTCTAAAGAAGACACAAGATAGCGATTTCGGGGGGACCAGATAACAGAACAGTATTCAAGCAAAGGGCGAACAAGACAAACAAATAGGCGGATAGAAGAAGAGATGCTATTGGATTTATGTACATGTCAGTATAAACCCGGAAACTCTAGACGCCTTAGTAATCACATTTAAAATATGTAATGTGACGCCTACGCCCGGGAATCGAAGTGATTCCGATCCCGAACCCTTGCAACCGGCCAGATGGGTATGTCCTCGAAGTGCCAGCGGACTTCATCTGTCGTGCGGATATCGTTGCGCAGAACATATTTCTTTTCTGTCCAAATATTTAGATCTGTGGATATAAATATTCGAAATATAAAATTAATCCAAACCCCGACACATTTCGAGACATATCCATATGGAAATGCCCCTCCACCGTGGCCATCGAAAAACTATGCCACTGGCGACAAATGGAGAGGCACATTGCCGCCATGTTGAGTTCCATTCCACACACAGCTGTTTTGTCCGATGTGACAAGCGGTGGATTTGACAGCCACATGGAGAGGTTACGAGTAGACAGTTTCTTGAACATAAGACGTGAGAAATACCTCCGAGGCCGGGAAAATAATTAAAAAAAAAGAAAACGAAAAAGAAAGAAAAAATAGTGGTTCCCACTCAAGTGGACAATCGTCCGAATAACTTTTTCGCTTTATTGCGACTTCGTAACACATCTGTTGCGCGGGGTGCCATTGAACGCGGGAAGAGTGGCAGTCACCAGGTAAATCGACAAATATTTATGGTCCTCGACTGATTTGTAAATTTTTTAGCTTCAACTAGGGGAATGCGGATCGCGATCGCGCACCGTTGCGCACGTGACAGTTCCCGGGTACTCCCGGACACCACTCCGGATTGCGGATGGCTGCGCCTCCAGCGGCACCATCTGGGTATCCCACGACGGGCGAACTCTCGATAACGTACCAGACGGACCTGCGTCGGCTTCTTCCAGTCCCCCGGAAAGTCCACGTGGCAGTCGAAATCGTAGCACGCAGCAACTACCAAGCGGCGCTAACAAGTGTGGCACATGAGGGATCGAACAGGTACTAAAAAAATGATCCCGATAAAAATGGAACGTCACTTTTTTTTTTTTAACCAAAATATCCGTTAACCTGAAGGAATAGTTGCAGTGTTGTAATTGATAAACTTGAGCTTACGCATCTTCAGTTTACAAATGATGTCACCGTCTGTCAAAGATTCATTATCTTCTATATTACCAAAGCTTTATTTTAGATGTGGACTGGGGATTGTAAACATTTGAATAAGAGATAATGACTACTAGCCCTGATTCTACGGATGAACTTCACTTCAATTTGTAATAATCTTTGAGTTGATTCCTTTTCACGGTCCTAACATCCCCATTTAATTATTTGTAATACCATCGCATATGATTTATATTAAAGTCGCCTATTTAGTATATGAAGCAGTGGTCTACTCCGACAGTAATCATCTGCACTTTCCTTCCCTAAATGTGCCACTCAAGTGAAAAGCTTTCCATGATGATTTGGTTAACGTTTAATGCACGATAATTATTTATTGGCCTCTCTAGATAATCGTTTGACTACATGTATAGTAGGCTCATTGATTTTCTTTTTCTTTCTTTTTGCTTGTCTGTGTTTGTTTAATTCGATGCAAACCTCTTTAAATTCAGTGGCATCGAATAGAGTTGTATGTCCTGACAAAGGAACTGTATTAAATGCCTCGCGGAAACGTTAAAGGTCTGTGGTTATACTTACGAGTATATTCTTGTGCCCCTTAGCCACCAAGAGTTACTAAAAGAAGCAGTTTTCTGGGTACATAATTGAGGAATATATAGTTCCGATTTGGTTCGTTCAAGCGACAAATAAGACTAAAGATCATCATGCTTGATGGGGCTGTGATGTGGTGCTTTATAACCATTCGCTTGCAGTAAAATTTTGCAGTATATAGGCTTCTCAAGTTGAGTAATCTTCTAGCTATCCTTGACTTGTACTTGAAATTCGAGAGCTAGCCAAAAAAAGCGTCTGAAAGTGTGTTATTCAATTGAATCAATTACTCTAAATGCAGGAATGTGCCTCTTTAGGACTTGAGGACCATAACGAAATTTGTTCACATCTTGTTGCTACCAATGGAAAATTCCGTTGAACCATTTGCATGAAGTATTTTCAAAAAAAAAAAGTGATCCAGTTAAATGGCTCGATTTTTAGAGCGACGTGAAAGATGGAAGAATGTATGAGCTGCTTCAGTCGAAATTTTTTTGTATTAGCTAAATATAAAGCCAATACCATGTAAAGCGGAAACTAAGAAATATGAAAGAAATCAATGAATGTTATTCTATTGCATAATATAGACTCATTTGGAAGTGAATTAAAGAGTTGAGATTTGTAAAAAGAGGCAGCCCGCATTAATCGCCAAATAAACGAGTATATCATCAAGACTAGCTCTTCCTTTTAGATTGGATGATGTATTGAGATTAACAATTATCTTTGCCTCAAAAAGAAACAACCTTACATTCCTATATTTTCAAAAGTGAAATTATTTCTGCACAATTGAAACAGATGCTTCATATACAGTCACAATCGTAGATTTGATTCTAGATTAAAATTTGGTTTGAAAGAATAATTAAAAGTACATATGCTTTTAACTTGAACTATTTCCTCTTTAAAAGATCAGAACAAGAATAAAATGAGTACCATTTTTAGCAATTCAACCCTGTAAATATTCACGCTTGCGAAATCTAAATTACAAATAAAAATTACAATTGTTAGCCCATGCTTGAAATACTAAAGACTTAATTTAATGTTTGAAGAAAACAAAAATCAATTTCATAGTTAGTTTGCGTTTCGTGTGGAAAAGAATGAATAATATATTTGGCAAAATAACTTATTTAAAATTTTTATTTCAATTTCCAAATCAAAATCCTATTTAATCTATTACGTCTTACTCATTGATATTAGGTTAAAGGACATTTTATTTACAAAAAATAATGTCATTGCAATTTATTAATTTAGTTTAAACTCAAGTTGATTCAAATGACTTAATCTTACAACATAATTTAAGATTTATACAAATAAACAAACTGTACGCTAAATCTTGTCCGAGATGAAATTTGTAATGGATACATGTAACCAAAATATAAATATTCATCGCCTACAAAAGTAAAAGAAAAAAAAAGAAACAGTAATTTCGGATGGATGTGAATAAAATTAACTTTAAACTATTAGTTGAAACGTAATCAGTATGGGACGATAAGTTGAATAGTAGAGTATTCGTAATATTGTATCCCGAATTAAAATTAATGTTAGTTTTTGGAATTTATCCTTCCTTATTAATATTTAGATGAAGAACTAATATTTCGTGTTTGATGTGCTAAAACTCCTTTTGATTATTTTTAATGAATGTGTTAGAATAAAAAAAACAACATGAATTGCTAAAACTTAACCAAGACTTTCCTTTCCAGAGGCTCGTTCTTTTTCAGTGGGAAGAGAGAGTGTAAGGTAGGTATGCCGTCGCGAGGATAGGGTTTCGACAAATCCGCTGAAGTCGGTTTCGCGTCGCGCGGGGTACGCGGTACCTTTGATTGTTTCGTCATTTCATTAGAGTAGTTTTCGTCGGTTTAATTTCGAGTAGCGTATTTTTCGGTACCGCGTCGGTGATTCGGTAACGCGCCTATAGGATTTTGTAGCGTTTTTGATTTGAGATCTGTGGAGAGATCACATCCAGAATTAACGTAACGTAGGTTTCCCGTTCTGGATGAGTAATTGTTGACGCGTTTGGAAAACGGGCATGTTCAGGTGACTGAAATATTGTAATTGAGCGTAACCCATTCGGAGACCCGCGACAGAAATCCTCTCCGAACTAGCTGGCCGACAAGCAGTCACCGCGTGAATGGGTTACGGTGCACGGATTGGTTGACCTGTTGGTACCATCCGTTGGCACTACTCAGACTTAACGTCTAGAACCGATGAGAGGTCGGTTCCGCGTTGAACTAGAAAAGTTGAAAATCATTACAAATATGTGCATCAAATTTGAGTTTTGGATTAAAAGTTAATCAAAGGTCTTTATGACTAAATACTTCAGAGAGCAAGCATCATTTAATATATAATTAAAATTAATAGGAGAGTCCTTGAGAGAAAAAGTCACTTTATGACATTTAGTAGTGTTAAGACATAAATAGTTTGAAGGACCACATTTATTTAGAGCATTCAGATCAGTTTGGAGGAGCTGACAATCTCAATGGGATTTGACTGCTCTGAATACTTAGCACACAAGAGGCAAGAGGAATTACTCACAAACGGCAGATCATTTATGAAATACAGAAAGAGAAGAGGCCCAAGAATTGAACCCTGTGGAACGCCAGATGAAGGATAAAACTAGAATAGACTAGACGTAGTACCAGAGAAACTTACTCGAGAGGGGCGACACAATAGATAAGATGACATCCAAGATAGACGAGTACCCGAGATTGAGATAATTGATAGCTACAGGCTGGCAAAATGGGCAGCATAGAAACATAAGTAAAGCAAACGACTGCAATTTACGAACAAGGCACGTTCCATTCCACAAAGAAATATCGTTTGACGTGCATTATTGTAGTTGTGAAATTCGTTTGTGCATAAAAGCACTCGTTTAACTTAGAACGAATGTATTTTTCTCCTAAGCAAAGTAAACAATACTCTATGGATGTAAGGTAACTCGTTTTCGTCAACGATGTAAATAAAATGTCTCAAGAGATTGACTCATCAGCGACTCGCAGCACAAGCATCATAAGTTATGGTAAGAAATGTGGAAGTATTGGTAGTAATGTTGGCCAAAAGGTTTGTGCAGTTTTTTTGTGGTAGGGAGGTGAATGTCATTTATGCACAGAGCGTGAGACTCCCATGTGGGACTGGACAACCCACTAAACACCTCCCCTGTCATCCTGAGAACCCAGCCTGGAACCGTTTGACACATTACTTCGGGCCAGGTATCGTTTTGTTATGCCGTGAGGCATCTTCAAGCTGGGGAGTCCCTTTCCTAGCGGGAGGGGAGAGGGGAAGAGGAAGTGCCAGAAGAGCGATCCCCCAGCCCCAACACCCCCGGCTGCTGTGAGTCCCTTTTATATTTTAGGACTGCCCGAGCATAATGTGCCACCTGGTTCCATTTGTCAACTGATTCGAGCATCACCGCAACTATATTATCCGGGCCGAGGTCTCCCGTCTCCCTGTAGAGTTCCCTTCGCAGCCTGGCCCATTTTGTACACGCAAAAAATGTGTGACAGGCATTGTCCTCTTCTCTTTGGCAAAACCGACAATCGGGGGACCGTGACTTACCGATCTTGTGCAGGTAAGACTGAAAACACCCATGCCCGCTCAAAAGCTGGGTCAGATAGAAGTCAGTCTCACCATACCTTCGATTAAGCCACGGTCTCACATCCGGGATGAGGCGCGCAGTCCACCTTCTCTTCGTGCAATTGACCAAAGACAGCTGCGAATCGTTGAGCGAGCGCTGTCTCTCCTCGCGGACAACCATCTCCCTTGCATCCTCGTTTCGGCGCAGGTAAATAGAGCGGCGCTTTCTAGCAAGGAGAGCGACAGGCATCATGCCTGCAATAACTCTGACCGCCGAGTCGGAGACTGTTGGGTACGAAGATGCAATTCTGTACCTGTGCCAAACGTTTTCGGTATACCTCCTTGCTGGGAGCGTCGCCCTATACCTCTGCTCCGTACAGTAGCACCGACCCTACAGCACTCATCAAGAGGCATCTTCTTGATGAGCTGGGTCCCCCTACGTTGGCCTAAGTCGACTCAGGGCCGATATTCCCGAAGCAGCCTTCTCAGCCGTTGCCCTGATTTGCTCAGAGAAACTCATCTTCGAGTCGATCAGTTGCCCTAGGTACTTCACCGCTGGCTTCAATTCGTTTTGTATGTCTCCAATACTGATCATCCTTACTCTAGGGATTCTCTTTTTTGTCAAGATGACCACTTCGGTTTTTTTCCAGTGCTAAAATGAACCCGCGAGCAGTCATCCAGTCCCTCACTCGGCGCATTAGCATACCTAGCCTGAGTTGCGCTTGTTCAACGGTGCGTCCAGCGATCAGAGCCACAACATCATCCGCATAGCCGACCAAGCGTGACTCATCTGGCATCTCAAGTCTGAGTAGCCCGTCGTAAGACACGTTCCACAGGTCCGGACCAAGGATAGATCCCTAGGCAACACCCGATGTAATTTCCATCCTTTGTTGGCCCTGTGTCGTGTCGTAGAGCAGGCTTCGGTCCTTGAGGTAGTTCCTCAAAAGCCGCATTAGATATTCTGGAACTTGAAAAGAGTTTTCCAGCGTGTCCAGAATATCCACCCATCTAGCGGAGTTGGGCATTCCTGACGTCGAGTGTCACCAACAGTACGATCCGTCTCTTGGTGCGACTATATGCCTCTGCCTTTTGGACCACGTTCACCACCTCTGCAATTGCATCAATGGTAGAACATCCTGCTCTAAAGCCGTACTGCCGAGGAGATAGGTCCCCAGCGGCTCGAATCGCGTCAGTGAGTCTTCCCTTGATGAGTTTCTCTAGCACTTTCCCAGCCGTGTCTAGCATGCATAACGGGCGGTATGCAGACGGTGACTCGGGATTTCCCTTCCCCTTGCTGATCAGCACGAGCCTCGCCACATTCCATCGTACCGGGAAAACCCCGTCCCGTAGGCAAGCGTTGAATGTGCTGAGTAGCAAGTCAGGAAAATGGTGATAGATGAGCCGCAACACCTCAGCCGGAACACCATCTGGACCTGGAGCCTTCAGTTTCACCATTAGATGTGGAAAAAATTCTCACGACCACGACCACATCAACCAAGGTATCCTGGCATTCCACTTTCCTTATTAGGTCATCCACTTCCTTTACCATTGCATCCCAAGATATACTATATAAAGTAATGGACGCGAAATAAGCTTATTTTCATCCATACGTGTGTGACGCTTTATTACGACATACATGCCTTCCTCTCTCTTATGAATTGAAATCCCCCCGCTTTTCACGCCGCTAGAGCATCCAAACACTCAAATGGCTCTCTAGTTGCTCTCACGAAAATCCCACGCCTCTTATACTTTAATCCCTGAATTGTCAACGAAATATCAACCATATGATTGAAAACATATGATTCGTGAAAATTCAACTGATGACGGGAAACATCTAATCAAGTTGAATTTGAAATTGTCCACAGAACAGTTTTTTAAAGATAAACGGTGTTGAATGTTGTGTAAAAGCGTGATAATTAAACTGAAAAGTTTGCCAAGGATCGCGAGTGTCGGGAAACGAAAATTAGCAGTGATGTGTGTTGGATTGTAAAAACAACTATAGAAAGCATGTCAGGGACGTCTCCTTCATAGGTTTGTAATAAACATAAGCAGTCGAGCAGCCCCGTGGTGATCAGCAGTGGCTGCTCCTGAAGAGATAAGGTGGTCACCCCGTCGAAACTGCTTAGTTTCTTGTTTTACTAGTGTAAAGTAAGCTGCATCCGTCAAGTTTCCATCCTTTAGGCAGAGATGAGTGGTTCACTTCAGCCACTTTAACATCTTTAGGTTTGACATTCCCCTTGTAATGCAACGATCTTCTTCGGTGAAAGTAACGGTTGCTTTTTGTGTAATGTTTGCGTTTGTCTCAAGCCTCCGTGTCCGCTAACTTTAACGAGGCAAAACAATATTGAATTTCTGTAGAGTAGATTAATTGACACCTAATAGAACTTTTCTAAAGACAATAAAAATTGATCGGTGCGTCTTGTAGAGTAGAGTACGCGTGATAAGTATTTTGTAGTGTAGCTTCGTGGCTCGACAAGCACGCGTACGCGGTCGTTAAGCGAAGCTAGTTAGCTGAGCTCGGTGTTGTTTTAGCTCGCTGACACTTGTGCCAGACCATCGGCACCCGTGTCCTACACGGACATTTAGAAATTCATTACAATTGGTGCCCAACGTGGGGCCTAAACATCCTAAGGGGGATAAAATTTCGCGTCTTCTGACGAGTTGGTCCTTTACGGAGGATGTAAGGTACTCTGGTACTCGAGTCCCACTATCAGGAGCAGTGGAGTTGTGTGATACACACTAGAAGTCGCTTCACGTGAGTTGTAGCTTCCGCTCTCCTTTGTTTGATTTTTTTTTCTTCGCGACAGAATCCTTCCGATGTGTTGTCCCAGGTTAACCCCTGTAAGGACCTTCTATTTTCTTGATGGAACTGCCAGTCTGATGGGTTTACCTATCAGCATGGACTCTCAAGAAATAGAAGGCTACCTTGCCTTTATGTCGCGGAAGGATTCTAACTATTTCGTATGCGTGATAGACGAGTGGTATCGGTTCAACGTTCGGTGGCGTATGCTGGAATTGCGGAGCCCGGAATGCTTCCACGCGTCGGGAGTTTTGACCGCGTACTAAGCTGTTACGGTAGCTATACCACTTGTCTCGTTGAGTCATTTAACGTAGATTAGAAACGTTTTGTAATGTATGTGGGTAGGGGTTTAAATTTGGTAAATCGACCGAAAGCACCCTTTCTTCGGCAGATTACCACGCACTCTCCTTTCCCGTTGAAGGAGTCGACCACTGAAAAAGAAAGTGTATCAAAAACATTTTTTTCCCCACTTATCCTATATCAATAGCTCGCCACTATCGGCCACTACTTTAGCAATAAGTATATTTTATATTTTATATTTTTTTCTCATACTAGCTTAGCAATAAGTATATTTTATATTTTTTTTTCTCTCATACTAGCAACCACCCAAAACCAGCAAGAACAAACATGGCAACGAAGCGGACCCCAGACAAGCGTTGGACCCGATCTAAAACGGTCCAACCAGCTAACTGCGGGATCTGCTTCGAAGACGTAGTGGAGGGCGTACACAGCGTGCGATTGGATTGTGGACATCTATTCCATCGTGCCTGTGTACAACAGCTCCTCCTCACGTCCGAGCTGTGTCCCTTATGCCGGCGACCCATCGAGCGGACCGCCCTAGACGTCCCCCTCGGAACGCCCCTACCAACGCGTGGAGCAGTGGCGAAAGGAGTTCCAGAAGCCGAACCATCACAACCACTTTTAGATCTGCAAGGAGCCGTAGGCGGTGAAGTTCCGGCCGCAAGTGTCGTGTCCGAGGTGACACCCATGCCTTCCGCCCACTCCATTGACACCCTCGTGGCGTTGATGAGGGATATGTCGGAGAGGATTGGCAACCTGGAGGGAAAGCTCCAGAATCTCCCTATGAGCCAACCACCCAGTCGCGTGAGAACTCCGCTTGGCTGGGAGCCCAATCCCAGTGTGGCGATGCGCCACTCCCGACAATCCGAGCAATGGGTCCCACCTCCAAGGAACTCGGGAATGGATCCCAGAGCTCCCGAATATAGACCACGACATAGCACCGCACCTCCGTTGGTACCTCTAGCCCCCGAGGCAGTTCAGTACAACAGGTCAATCGAGGATGTGATTCCCCCCGGGAACGCATTGACACCTTTTTGAGACCCGACGCCTCGTATCATGGAGAGTTGGCGCCCGAACTTTACAGGGTTCAACGATATGATATCGGCGGACCGGTTCCTATTCCGGATTCAGGCGTTGGTATCCAGCACCCTGGGAGGTGATTCCTCGGCCTTCCTCCGGCATGCACATCTTTTGTAAGATTTCATTATTCAATGATAAAAAGAAAGCACATACAAGGTATCGAAATGAACGTCAAGCCAAGCAAACAAGTGGAAAACGAATAAGGAGGATATTCATCATCAAATAAAGTAAATTGACAATTTTGAGAATTCGGTACGAGTTTACGGAGGGGTACTAAAATCGAAACTAAAACTCATCTGTCCATCGGTTGATTCCTGTATCACCGGAAGTTTTCTTGGAAACAAAAAAAACAGTTACAGAAGCCATTATGAATTTCTTTGAATAATTCAAAAGTGGCGATATCTCAAGTTCTGGAAAGATAAACATGTTATAAAGGATCCATGGGTCCCCATATGCAGAGATCAGGTATTAAAATTCTCTGAAAAACAGAGGAACCCCAAAGAGGCGAAATACATTATATCTTTGACATCTTGAAGCCGAAAAATCTGAAAAACTTGTCAAGTAAGGCCTTAGCACAATGATCAAAGATTCGTCAGAAGTCACGGCTCGATTAAATTTGTTAATAATGACCCTATGCTTATAAAGTCAGGGAAAAGCTCTTGTATAGACCAAAATTTCAGGAACTGGTATCTTCTAATAGATTCGCGCGTCACAGTATACATATAAGATAAGCAGTAGGATACCCATTTTTCGTTACATACACTCAAAGATTTTTTGAGATTGTGCCTGCAGTTGCCCTTGGAAAATTATTATACATGACAAAATAAACATAAGGAGCTCCTCAAGAAAACTGTTTAACATGTAGCAATTCATATCCTGGCGCATTTCGAGGTAGCTAAGAGGATTTAAATGGCATCCTGCTCGCAGGTAGAAATTTAAGTGCACAATAGATTTTCATTTGGGTGCATGATAAATGATCAAATTATTCAACTCATTAATCGCCAACAAATGAGCCTTTGATTTATGTATCTAGAATTTTAGATTGAAATAGTAGGTAATATTCATTGTAGAAAACTAGAACAATGAATAGTAAAACTAAACGTTGTTACAATAACATTTTACCTATTAGTAGTCAGGTGGTAAACAACACAATAATTTTTTTTTGTGTACGTAAATCGAACACATTATCCAGAATTTCCCACTCAAAGCAATTACTGTGTAAATAGACATTCTTATACGATTGTTAAACATTTCTATTAATATCTGTTACAATTATTTATTTTTTCCATTTTTCTGTTAAGATTTGTTAGCTCACAATAAAATATACATATCTCTATTAAATAATTATTAAGGAAGAATATCAAGGATTTATTTAAAGTGATAAAGAAGGATCTATCTATAGATGTAAAATTTTCTAATTTTAAATCATTCTTATTTTTTGAACAAAATAATATCGTCCTAGTTATTTATAATAATAATAATTTTACTTTTTTTTGTCTAAATTTGTAAACTCTGAATAGTAGACCAATTTATTATTTGGAAATTAAATTTTTAATTATTAGTACTAATAATGAAAAAAATAGACATAATGAAAGGATTTAGATAAAACGAATGACAAGAGAGGAAAATGAAATGAATATAATAAGGATGAGAAATGAGAAACACAAATATTAATTAATGAATGAAAAAGAAAAATAGTTCGTTATCTTATTGATTGATTAATTTAATAAATAAATATTCTTATTATTATTATATAAATATATATTATAGATGAAGGAATTAGAAACATATTTAGAGCAAAGAAAAAAAATTGAGGGCTTTGAAATTAAATTAAAATGAATTGCTAACAAAAAAACGGACTTTCCTTTTCAGTGGTTCTTCTTTTTCAGCGGGAAAGGAAGTGCAGGGTAGGTATGCCGTCGCGAGGGTAGGGTTTAGAAAAATCCGCTGAGGTCGGTTTCGCGTCGTGCGCGGTACGCGGTACCTTAGTTGTTTTTGGTTTTTCCTTAACGTAGCATTCGTCGGGTTGAGTTAACGTAGTATACTTTTCGGAACCGCGTCGGGAATTCGGGAACGCGAAATAAAAATTAGCTTGTGTTCTTTTTGACTGGTTATGAGAAAAAATACGGAGTAACGTAGAATAGGTTTCCTCTCCGTATGGTTTTGTTTGTAACGCGTTTGAAAACGGGCGTGTATAGGTGGCTGACTTATGTAAATGAGCGTAACCCATTCGGAGACCCGCGACCGAAATCCTCTCCAAACTAGCTGGCCGTCAAGCAGCCACCGCGTGAATGGGTTACGGTGCACGGATTGGTTGACCGGTTGGTACCATCCGTTGGCACTACTCAGACTTAACGTCTAGAACCGATGAGAGGTCGGTTCCGCGTTCGGACCTAAAAAGGTGAAAATCATTACAAATGGCGCCCAACGTGGGGCGTAAAACATCCTAAGGGGGAAAGAAATTCGCGTCTTCTGACGAGTTGGTCCTTTACGGAGGATGTAAAGTACTTTGGTACTCGAGCAGTCACTTCACGTGAGTTGTAGCTTCCGCTCTCCTTTGTTTGATTTTGTTTTCGCGACAGAATACTTCCGATGTGTTGTCCCAGGCTAACCCCTGTAAGGACCTTCTATTTTCTTGATGGAACTGCCAGCCTGATGGGTTTACCTATCAGCATGGACTCTCAAAAAAATAGAAGGCTACCTTGCCTTTATGTCGCGGAAGGATTCTACTTATTTCGTATGCGTGATAGACGAGTGGTATCGGTTCAACGTTCGGTGGCGTATGCTGGAGTTGCGGAGCCCGGAATGCTTCCACGCGTCGGGAATTTTGACCGCGTACAAAACCGTTACGGTAGCTCTACCACTTGTCTCGTCGAGTCACTTAACGTAGTTTAGAGACGGGTTTGTAATGTATGTGGGTTTAGGGGATAAAGTTCGTAAATCGACCGAAAGCACCCTTTCTTCGGCAGATTACCACGCACTCTCATTTCCCTTTTGAGGAGTCGACTGCTGGAAAGGAAGTTGTGTATCAATTAAATTTTTTTTATTTTGCTAACATTAAATAGCTCGCCACTATCGGCCACTCAGTTCATAAGCGTATATATATACTTACATATTAGAAAGGGCGTAGTTATAGATTTGTTTCTTTTATTTTTTTCTGCTCTTTTCTTTTTAGGCATACCTAGCCCAACCTATAGTGAAACAAAAAAAAAATGGCAACGAAGCGGACCCCAGACAAGCGTTGGACCAGATCCAAAACGGTCCAACCAGCTAACTGCGGGATCTGCTTCGAGGACGTAGTGGAGGGGGTACACAGCGTGCGATTGGATTGTGGACATCTATTCCATCGTGCCTGTGTCCAACAGCTCCTCCTCACGTCCGATCTTTGCCCGTTATGCCGGCGACCCATCGAGCGGACCACCCTAGACGTCCCCCTCGGAACGCCCGTCCCAACGCGTGGGGCAGTGGCGAAAGGAGTTCCAGAGGCCGAACCGCCCCAACCACTGTTAGACCTTCAAGGAGCCGTAGGCGGTGAAGTTCCGGCTGCAGTTGTCGTGTCCGAGGTGACCCCCATGCCTTCCGCCCACTCCATTGACACCCTCGTGGCGTTGATGCGAGATATGTCGGAGAGGATTGGCAACTTGGAGGGAAAACTCCAGAATCTCCCCATGAGCCAACCACCCAGCCGCGTGAAAACTCCGCTTGGCTGGGAGCCCAATCCCAGTGTGGCTATGCCCCACTCCCGACCATCCGAGCAATGGGCCCTACCTCCAAGGAACTCGGGAATGGATCCCAGAGCTCCCGAATATAGACCAAGACACAGCACCGCACCTCCGTTGGTACCTCTAGTCCCCGAGGCAGTTCCGTACAACAGGTCAATCGAGGATGTGATCCCCCCCGGGAACGCATTGACACCTTTTTGAGACCCGACGCCTCGTATCATGGAGAGTTGGCGCTTGAACTTTACGGGTTTCAACGATATGATATCGGCGGACCGGTTCCTTTTCCGGATTCAATCGTTAGTATCCAGCACCCTGGGAGGTGATTCCTCGGCCTTCCTCCGGCATGCACATCTTTTGTTCAGCGGTGACGCTGCCGACTGGTACTGGAGTTTTAAGGAATCGACGCCACGTCCCACTTGGCACTCTTTCAGTGCAGCCTTCCGCAATCGATTTGAGGATGGCTTCACTGAGAGAGAACTAACAGAACAATTAAAGAAACGGAAACAAGGCGCTCACGAACCGTTCGACCAGTACTACACAAGTATAGTGAGATTGAGCACTCGCTTGCGAACAACCATGCCCGAGGACGAACTGGTAGAAATTATCAGAGAGAATATGCGTTGGGATCTTCAGAACAGCCTTCTGCATTTTCCCATCAACACCATACAGGGATTGCGCCTCCATGCGCGTAGGCAAGAACAATTGGATGAGCGGCGAGGCACCTTCCGTCCACAACCTCGCATAACGGGACCAAATCCCCGAAATCATCATACCGCGGAGTTGATGGCAGCAGACCACCTGCTTGCTGACCCAGTACCAGTACCGAGGAGCGGAGCACCACAGGAGCTTGAGGACCCAGCATTGATTGATCGACCCTCCCTTGAAGCAATTACAAACCCGACGGTCTGTTGGAACTGCCGACAAACGGGGCATTGGTTCTATGCATGTCCAGCGGAGCCGACGCTTTTCTGTTACCGCTGCGGGAAGGCCGACACATACGCACCTGACTGCGCAAATTGCAAAATGCGAAAAAACTTGCCACCGATTGCCGCGACCACCCGTCGGCACTCCTAAACCCCGGACGAACCAATCCTGACCCCATCACTAGCTATGACCAAGCCCCCGACATGACTCCAATTCTGCTGACTCGCACCGCTAAACACAGTTCTCCCGAAGTTCCACAACCGACGCCATCCTTCGCCGAGGCCAACGCGCAAGGAAATGATAGCGAGGCGAAAGTTCCTTGGCATGTCAAACCTTTCCACGTCAGGCTGCGGAATTATTTGGCTACTCGACAGCGCATCTTCCATGAGGAGTTGGCTGCAAATGTCCCACCGCGAAGAAAGTGAGCCACGCGTCGGATGCGGAGCTTCTGGAGAAAAGTCAGGCAGTCGAGGAAGGTGCTGAAGGACATACACTTAGACGAATTATAGAGGGATGACGTTCGGCCATATGCGTCAGTACACCTCCTGCAAAAACGAGTGTCAGGCTTAGTCGATACGGGAGCCAGCGTGAATTGCATATCAGCCGATTTTGCAGGGGACCATTTTACCTCCTGGTTAAGCACGGCGGATGGAACTCGTCACTCTGTAGTGGGAAAAATTATGCCGGATGTCACCTTTAAAGGAGTAACTAAACCTCTGGAATTTTTCATCATACCTCAATCAACCCAGAATCTTTATCTAGGAGTGGATTTCGTTCGAAAATTTAACTTGGCCCCGGCACTGTTTTCCGGTACGACCCTGGAGTCCGTCACCACAGTTCCTGACCAATCTCAAACCAGTCACTTATTACGACATACACTGGATGTAAATCAGCAACTGCGACTTGACTCGGCTATATCGGCTTTTCCATCGCATGAGAAGGAAGGTCCCGGGCGGACTGCACTGGTGTTCCACACTATAGATGTGGGGGATGCTAAATCCATAAAACGGAGACATTTTGCCATATCTCCGGCGAAGGAAAAGTCGTTATATGCCGAAGTGGATCGAATGCTAGCATTAGGCGTGATCGAAGAATCACAGAGCGCGTGGGCTTCCCCAGTCACCTTAGTTGTCAAGCCGAACAAGGTCCGGCTATGCTTAGATGCCAGACGCTTGAACGCCGTCACAGTCAAGGACGCATACCCTCTACCGTTGATTGAAGGCATTTTGAGTCGGTTGCCTAAAGCCCACTTCATCACGAGCTTAGACCTCAAGGACGCCTTCTGGCAAATTCCTTAAGATCCTGGTTCAAAGGAGAAAACAGCCCTCACCGTCCCCGGTCGGCCCCTGTATCAATTCGTGACCATGCCATTCGGATTGTGGAATGCCCCCCAAACAATGACGCGCCTTATGGATAAGGTGATACCACCTCATTTGCGGCACCAAGTCTTCATTTACTTGGATGATCTGCTGCTTATAACCGAGACCTTTAACGAATACATCGACCTGCTTCAGGAGGTGGCTCTGCACATCCGGAGGGCAAGATTAACCATCAACATACAGAAGAGTCAGTTCGTGATGACGGAGGTGAAGTATTTAGGTCACATCATTGGGCATGGGCATATCAAGACCGATCCGGACAAGACTCAAGCGATTGACGTTTTTCCATTACCCAAGACCACCAAGCAATTACGCCGATTCTTAGGCTTATGCGGATGGTACCAGCGTTTTGTACGTGACTATGCCACCATAACCACTCCTTTGACCGACATGCTGCGTAAGGGACGTAAATTCGTCTGGGAAGAGCCCAGCTTGCGAGCCTTTGAAGAGCTAAAGAAGAGTCTGACTACAGCCCCCGTACTGCACAGCCCGGACTTTGACAAACCGTTCTCAATCCATTGTGACGCGAGTCAACATGGGGTGGGAGCAGTCTTAGTCCAGGTTGCACAAGACGGCGAGGAGAGACCTATAGCCTTCATGTCTCACAAGTTGAACCCAGCCCAGCGAAATTACACGGTCTCCGAGCAGGAATGTCTAGCTGCGGTGTTGGCAGTGAAACGCTTCCGAGCCTATGTGGAGGGACACACCTTTGAAATCGTTACAGACCACGCGTCTCTGAAATGGCTAATGAGCCAGACTGATCTCAACGGCAGATTGGCCAGGTGGGCACTGAAATTACAGGCATTTGACTTCACAATTCGCCACCGAAAAGGAAGCCAGCATGTAGTCCCCGATACCTTATCCAGAATGTTCGCCCCTGAAGGAGCCGAGTTGGTCCAGGAGGACGACAGCCCCCAATTGATCGATCTGGACCATCCTGCCTTCAAGTCAGCCAGCTACACCCAACTGATTCACACTATCCAGAATCAACAGCCCCAGCTTCCTGAACTGCGGTTGACGGATGGATTTATTTATAAGCGGATGGGACACGCATCCGGAGACCCCATACAAGAAGAAGAACAGTGGAAGTTGTGGGTGCCCGAAGAATTAACCACTGATCTTATCAGACGGGCTCATGACCACCCATCAAGTGCGCACGGCGGATACGGTCGTACACTTAGGCGGTTGAAAACCTGTTTCTTTTGGCCTAAGATGGCACAACAGATAAAAGCGTACGTAGCCTCCTGTGAGCTGTGCAAGTGCACTAAAGCGCCCAACACCATTCTGCGGCCTCCCATGGGTAAGGTTGAGGTCCCCGAACGCGTGTTCCAGCGCTTGTACATTGATCTTATCGGTCCTTACCCTCGATCTGCTTCTGGTCACACGGGAGCTGTCGTGGTCCTGGACCAGCTCTCTAAATTCCCTATCATAGAACCACTACGTAACATGCACACTGGACCTATAATCAGCTTCTTGGAGAACCGAGTCTTTCACATGTTTGGAGTTCCGGAGAAACTTGTCTCCGACAACGGGGTCCAGTTCACCTCAAGCAAGTTCCGAGACCTAATGTCCGAATACGGCATCATCCACCAACGAACCGCCGTCTATTCACCACAAGCCAACGCATCCGAACGACTGAACCGTACGCTCATAGCGGCCATTCGCGCCTATGTCCACCCGAATCAGAAGGACTGGGATCGCAAGTTGTCCGCCATCACTAGTGCTCTGCGCTCGTCGTACCACGCCACTACCGGCATTTCGCCGTATTTCGCATTGTTCGGCCAGTACATGATCTGTCACGGAAGCGCTTACCGGCTATTGCGGCAGCTGAAATCGCTAGAGGACCCAATCGTGGTTCTGGAACCGCACGAAAAGCTTCAACTTCTGCGAGATCAACTGCGGGAGAAGATTGAAGAAAGTAGACGGATGGGAGAGGAGCGGTACAACTTGCGATCCCATCCTTCTGGCTTTAAGGCAGGCGACGAAATATATCGTCGAAACTTCCGGCAGAGCGATGCCACCCGACATTACAGTGCCAAACTAGACAAGAAATTCGTGAAGTGTCGAGTCCTACAAGTAATAAGCCCCACACGATACCTCATCGCGGACATGGCTGGTAAAACCCTGGGAATTTACCATGCAAAAGACCTTCGACGATGAAGTGCAACTATTTCACGCGAGAAAAAAAATATGGCTTACCTAAATCTCTGCCTGGACGAAGACCTCCGAGTAACACCTGACTCCCTTCTGTATAGTCACTATCGAGTCTTCACTGAAATTGTTGTAGCCTATTCCTCGAAATCGACCTTCGACCCGCCACGGCCCTAACCAAGACCTTTTACATATGAGGCGGGATCGGAGTTACTTCGATTTTGGGGGGGGGGGGGGGATGTGTAATGTGACGCCTACGCCCGGGAATCGAAGTGATTCCGATCCCGAACCCTGGCAACCGGCCAGATATGTATGACTTCGAAGTGCAAGCAGACTTCATCTTTCGTGCGGATATCATTGCGCAGAAAATATTTTTTTTTCAAATATTTATATCTGTGGATATAAATATTTGCAAAATAATATTAATTAACCATCCGATACATTTCGAAGCATATTTATCTGGCAATGCCCCCCACAGTTGCCATCAAAACATCGAATAGATAGAAACGTGGGAACTGGTTGGAAGTGTCATTCGTCATATAACCTTCAAAGTGTCAGGCTAACTCGAAGACGGGAGCCGGTAAATTTTATTTAAGCAGTTGGAATCTGAGTATAATTATTTTTTTTGCTTTAAGGGCGGAAGCGACCTTTTTTTCGTGGGCCGACGGAGTTTTTAGTGGAGTCATCCGCTCCACTGCTTGTAATTCGACGGAAGTTGCTGGAGCACTGGTAATCAGAACGGAATCCCCTGGTGGAAGGGCGCAAGAATTTGCCTCTCATGAAGTTTATCGAGCATTCGAAATTCGGCAAATATTCTCCTGACGTTGGCGGCGACTATAGAATTATATGTGAAGAATGCATCCGATCAGTTAGAATTTATTAAGGTATGTACACTGCACGTGCCAAAAAGAATGCAAAAAGGCATGACTAGTGCCAGTGGGGCAGAAAGCACCAAAAATTGAAATCTTCAAAACACAAAACTTTTTAGAAAAACAAAGATTAAGAACATTATGTGTAGTTTTAGCTGGGCCGGGGACAAATTTGATAATCGTAGTTTGTATACAATCACGAGATAAACCTCCAGCAAATTAAAAGCTTGCTTCTAGCGCATGATCAATCTGTTCTGTCACCAAGAGTTCTCCCAAGAAGAAAAAAGCACACGGGAAAATCGACGATATTTTTTTTAAATCCTTGCTTTTGCAAGTAAAAGCATTTGGATGATGATTGAATGAGCAAAGTGAATTATGAGCTTACATAGTCAAAAGGAGTCGAAGAAGGAAGAAGGATATAACGGTGCAGTGATAAATGAAAACGCAGTTATAAAAACGGAAGGGGAGAAAAGTTATACATTATATGTATAGAAAGTACCAGTGTCAACAAAAAAAATGACCTTGAAAGGGTTCAATCGCGAAGGAAAGTGTGCGTTGTTGTCAATGTTAAGAGAAAAGTGCATTCCTTTTAACTGTAAAGGATGGGAATGAAACAAGAATGTTTGATATTTCAAAAATGATCGTAATCGTCTCTATAGCTTTTTAGATTAGAAGAATAAAAACAAACAAACATAATATCTAGCACGTAAAAAGACTGATAAGATTTCATTATTCAATGATAAAAAGATAGCACATACAAGGTATCGAAATGAACGTCAAGCCAAGCAAACAAGTGGAAAACGAATAAGGAGGATATTCATCATCAAATAAAGTAAATTGACAATTTTGAGAATTCGGTACGAGTTTACCGAGGGGTACTAAAATCGAAACTAAAACTCATCTGTCCATCGGTTGATTCCTGTATCACCGGAAGTTTTCTTGGAAACAAAAAAAACAGTTACAGAAGCCATTATGAATTTCTTTGAATAATTCAAAAGTGGCGATATCTCAAGTTCTGGAAAGATAAACATGTTATAAAGGATCCATGGGTCCCCATATGCAGAGATCAGGTATTAAAATTCTCTGAAAAACAGAGGAACCCCAAAGAGGCGAAATACATTATATCTTTGACATCTTGAAGCCGAAAAATCTGAAAAACTTGTCAAGTAAGGCCTTAGCACAATGATCAAAGATTCGTCAGAAGTCACGGCTCGATTAAATTTGTTAATAATGACCCTATGCTTATAAAGTCAGGGAAAGGCTCTTGTATAGACCAAAATTTCAGGAACTGGTATCGTCTAAAAGATTCGCGCGTCACAGTATATAAGATAAGCAGTAGGATACCCATTTTTCGTTACATACACTCAAAGATTTTTTGAGATTGTGCCTGCAGTTGCCCTTGGAAAATTATTATACATGACAAAATAAACATAAGGAGCTCCTCAAGAAAACTGTTTAACATGTAGCAATTCATATCCTGGCGCATTTCGAGGTAGCTAAGAGGATTTAAATGGCATCCTGCTCGCAGGTAGAAATTTAAGTGCACAATAGATTTTCATTTGGGTGCATGATAAATGATCAAATTATTCAACTCATTAATCGCCAACAAATGAGCCTTTGATTTATGTATGTAGAATTTTAGATTGAAATAGTAGGTAATATTCATTGTAGAAAACTAGAACAATGAATAGTAAAACTAAACGTTGTTACAATAACATTTTACCTATTAGTAGTCAGGTGGTAAACAACACAATAATTTTTTTTTGTGTACGTAAATCGAACACATTATCCAGAATTTCCCACTCAAAGCAATTACTGTGTAAATAGACATTCTTATACGATTGTTAAACATTTCTATTAATATCTGTTACAATTATTTATTTTTTCCATTTTTCTGTTAAGATTTGTTAGCTCACAATAAAATATACATATCTCTATTAAATAATTATTAAGGAAGAATATCAAGGATTTATTTAAAGTAATAAAGAAGGATCTATCTATAGATGTAAAATTTTCTAATTTTAAATCATTCTTATTTTTTTGAACAAAATAATATCGTCCTAGTTATTTATAATAATAATAATTTTACTTTTTTTTTGTCTAAATTTGTAAACTCTGAATAGTAGACCAATTTATTATTTGGAAATTAAATTTTTAATTATTAGTACTAATAATGAAAAAAAATAGACATAATGAAAGGATTTAGATAAAACGAATGACAAGAGAGGAAAATGAAATGAATAAAATAAGGATGAGAAATGAGAAACACAAATATTAATTAATGAATGAAAAAGAAAAATAGTTCGTTATCTTATTGATTGATTAATTTAATAAATAAATATTCTTATTATTATTATATAAATATATATTATAGATGAAGGAATTAGAAACATATTTAGAGCAAAGAAAAAAAATTGAGGGCTTTGAAATTAAATTAAAATGAATTGCTAACAAAAAAACGGACTTTCCTTTTCAGTGGTTCTTCTTTTTCAGCGGGAAAGGAAGTGCAGGGTAGGTATGCCGTCGCGAGGGTAGGGCTTAGAAAAATCCGCTGAGATCGGTTTCGCGTCGTGCGCGGTACGCGGTACCTTAGTTGTTTTTGGTTTTTCCTTAACGTAGCATTCGTCGGGTTGAGTTAACGTAGTATACTTTTCGGAACCGCGTCGGGAATTCGGGAACGCGAAATAAAAATTAGATTGTGTTCTTTTTGACTGGTTATGAGAAGAAATACGGAGTAACGTAGAATAGGTTTCCTCTCCGTATGGTTTTGTTTGTAACGCGTTTGAAAACGGGCGTGTATAGGTGGCTGACTTATGTAAATGAGCGTAACCCATTCGGAGACCCGCGACCGAAATCCTCTCCGAACTAGCTGGCCGACAAGCAGCCACCGCGTGAATGGATTACGGTGCACGGATTGGTTGACCGGTTGGTACCACCCGTTGGCACTACTCAGACTTAACGTCTAGAACCGATGAGAGGTCAGTTCCGCGTTCGGACCTAAAAAGGTGAAAATCATTACAATCCATATGTCAAAACTGGTCTAACCAGTGTCTTGTAACAGATAATTTTGACCTTTTGATCAATGTATCTGGAATGAAAGAGCTTTCGAAGGGCCATGACTACTTTAAGTGCCTTACTGAGCATGATTTTCACATGTTCAGTATAGTACAGATGCTGATCGAGATAAACACCGAGGTATCGAACACAGGATTTATGTGTAACCCGTTCTAGACTACTCTCACCAGCCATGATGTGGAAATCTTTCCAATTACGTTTCAGGTCTTGACTGACCCCCTGCAGCGTTGTCCGAAACAAGATTGTTTCACACTTCTGCGCATTGATTTTCATTCGCCAATTGTTAGTGTACAGCTGTACATCATTGAACATTTTTTGGAGATTGCTCTGAACTATTGTAGCTTTTCGGTCTGCCGTATAGATGATCAGATCATCAGCAAACGCTACCAATGATCGCGTTGGCGAGACGTTAAAATCAAAGCCGTTCAATAGCTTGCGAATGAAGATTGAAAAGAGCGGAGGCGCAGTAACTGTTCCCTGCTGTAGACCATTCAAGACCTTGAACTCGCGCATTGTTGTCAGATTTCCATCAGCTACAACAAACGATTTCCCGTATAACATATTACACATCATGGCGACAAGGTGTCTGGGGAACTTGTCCTGAAGGAGTTTAAAAACTAGTCCATCTAACCATACCGTATCAAAGGCTTTCTCCATATCAATGAGACATGCTCCAACACATTGTCTATCATTTAGTTTCCAACAGATGTCTGAGGTTACTTTCGTTATTGCATGTGTGGTCGAATGCCTGGCACGAAAACCAAATTGGCAATTCGGCATCAACTCATTTTCCTCAATGTGGGCGTTTAATACTCTGTTGAGTATCACTTCAAACACCTTGCTGATGTTAGGCAGCAAGCTGATTGGGCGATAGCTTTTGGGGCATGAAGATTCTTTTCCTTTCTTCAAGATCGGAAATACCTTAGCCTTTTTCCACTCATTTGGGAAATATGAATTGCTCAACATGTTGTTGAACAATATGCAATAGTTCCTAATAGCAACCTCAGGCAAATGTCGGAGAACTACATTTGGAATACCATCAGTACCACATAATTCCTTCTTGTTTATCTTGCGAAATATGAAACATAAGTCTTCATAGCTGACAAAATAATCAATAAGATTCAAGCTCGGTATGAGGTCAGATGTTAATGTTTCATTGAAATGAAGAATTGATTGGCTGTTCAGGCTTGATTTGAAGTCGGTAACTTTTGCTTCAACGACCTCTGAAAAAATTTCGTTCCCTCTCTCAGGGTTTGGTAGATGAACCAATTCAAAATGTGTTCCAATCAGGGCAAGTTTATCCAATCCTTCACAAATAATCCTGTCTCCATTTCTATCCGGAGTCGTACTATCAATTTCGATACCAGCCCTATCGAGAAGATTTATCTCATCACTAGTGACTTCAAGATTCGATACCTTCACTCGAGACTTCTTGCGGAATATGCTATTCACTTTCGCGAACACGCCGTCTGGGTCCTGTGGGCTAATACCCCGCCCATTGATTGCTGACCTCACTCCTGAAGTATGACCGGATTAAGTTCCGGACATTCTTCAGATGTAATTTCAACAAAGACAACGAGGGATGGTTGTAGTCCAAAAATCGTCGATAAATATTGTTGACGCGTGTGAGAAGGAGGCTTTTCAATCTTTTCAACCTTGCGATGGTTGGTGTTTCATATCCTTCCATATTGTTTCGATGTTTAATCTTGGGAACTACTTTCTCAATCGTTTCCAACGTCAGCTTCTCTAACATCGACAAATAGACATCTATTTCATCGTTAGTTAGATTTCTGTCATTAGGAACCATTGAGCAAGAGTTGCCGCCATCAGAAGGGGGACATTGCTTCTGGTACTCCCGATTAAACTTCTTTTGAAACTTTCCCCAGTCTGTTTTTTTGAAATTCAACCGATGATTTTCATGTTGAACTGGAATGAGGAAGAAATCATCCCTGTGATGATTGATTTCCATTACGATTGCGTTATGGTCGCTATCATAAGGAAGCACCTGCAGTTTCCGTTGAGGACTATTAAAGCTGAATTCGAGTCTTGCGTCAGCAATGCAAAGGTCCAAATATGAATTTGTCCTAGGGTATGTTGGGAACTCCGACCCATATAGATTGCACCTGTATTCAATTTGGTTCTCTGTTATCCACAATTTCAGGAATACACCTCTTGGATTATTGGTGGCGTTCAGCCATGATGTATGCTTGGCGTTCAGGTCACCAGCAAGAATATAATAGCTATGCAGCCTGTTCAATTCGAGTATTTCGAACAAGGAATTGAGCTCCTCCTTGAGCTTGAGACCAGTTCCACCAGTTGCATAGGCAGAGATAACGAAGAGGTTATCCCCACCTGGCAGTGAGATTTTGATAACGGACACTTCAAGAGATTCAAAGCTTTTGAATTCGACTTTTTCAATATTTTGGAAACGATAGGGTCTTCGAACCAATATCCCGGTGCCACCTCCCCCATCACCTGTTACCCTATCGTTTCTTACGAACTCAAAATCCTTGAATCCCATGGAGTGCCATGAACTGAGGTGGGTTCCGGTGAGAAGCACGATGTCAGGCTTTTGTCTGGCAATGAATTCAAGGAGATAATCACGCCGATGTAAAGTAACAATGGAGTTGACGTTGATCGAGATGAGACGAATCCTATCCGTGGGAATGTGGCTGGATGACAAATTATTTTGAGGCATTTGAAAGCCCTAAACGCTGAAAAACAATGTTAATTTTCGAATCTTGTTTATCGATTCGCTCTGATAAGGAATTTAGTTGCTGATAAATTTTAAGGAGCAGCTCATTATCGCCACTTACATTATTCATTTTATTTACATTGTCTGCTGGTTCTCTCGCAGCAAGTGCAAATGACACCCCGGGCTTGACGAAGTTGGTAGGTATCACACTGCGGTGTGCTTGACTTTGTTTTGGAGTGACTTTGATCTTTGCATCTTGATACCGGGGGCATCCTCGATATGATGCTGGATGACCAAAGGCACCGCAGTTCACACAATATAGTTTTTCTTTTGGCTCCGCCTGAGCCAATTTGCACTCGCCGGGAGCATGAATGTCTTTGCATTTGACACATCTATATTTCATGGCGCAATTGGCAGCCGAATGCCCGAATCTTTGACACCTGTAGCACTGGTTGGCCTCACTTTTCTGGAGGCGTTCCCACCTCACCACGCGGAAGTTCAAGTACCGTATTTTCTGTAGGGCACTCGAACTACTTTTGCTGGAAATTTGGACTAAGTAGTGAGGCAAGTTTTTGCGCTCCACAATCGATCTCCTCGTTGCAAAGTTTTTGACTGTAATAAATTGTATTTCTGGTGCAGCTTCTTGCAGTACCTGAAGGAGATCGATTGTGTCCTCACCACAGTCCAGACCCTTCAATAAAAAGGTTTGGTTCTTCTCGCTTTTCGGGGTGTACGTGAAATGCGGAACATCTCCAGAATTTAAGGCACTTTTTGTTGCCTGGAAATCAACCAGCGACTTAGTCCTTATTGTCAATTTATCGGCATTGACTCTTTTTATCTGAAAATCTTTTAGTTTATTTTCGGCTGCCAAAAGCCGAACCATATCTTTGCCCGTTTGTCCAAACACATTGATTGGTGGGACTCTTTCTTTTTTTTCATTAATGTTAACGGACGGACCAGCAGACAAACCTTTTGGTTTTTTCTGCCGATTTTTAACTCTAAGATATTCAATGAAATCATTATCTAATTTTGACGTTTTACCTGTATCCTCTTCAACGTTCATTGTTTCTTCCAGACCAGCTAGCGCTGCATAATAATTTCTGCTTTCGTTAGCGCCTCCTGCGCTGAGGACATCCTCTTGATTAGCTTCTTCCTGTGGCTTTTTAATTTTCTTCTCTTCGGTTTTTGGGGTTGCTTGTCGGCTTTTCTTGCTTTCTTTATCCTTGTTGAACGTTAACGTTCCAACAAGTGCTTCTATAGATTTAACTCAAAGCTTGAGTTCTTCATTTTCTTTTTCGATTTTTTCAGCTTTCTCTTTTTCTTGGATAAGCAGTTCGATTTCCATAACCGATAGGATTATCGGGTTTTGTTCTTGATTCTTGTATTTTCTTTTAAGTTTTTTTTCGCCCATCATCATTGGCGATGGGCATGGTCCTTCCGATTGATGGCTGAAGCCATCGGGCTCCTCCATCTCGTTGCTTTCGCAGCGAGACTAGAGGGAATGTTCTCAGACCGGGACTTCCCTTGAACGTATTTCCACTTTTGATATTTCTTCAGGAAATGAATTTCAGGTATTCGATAAATGCTCGAATAATTCGACGGTGATGGTTTTCCCAATAAAATCAAAATTTGCTTTTGACTGGCTCGTAAAAAAATATTGCAATTGTTTGAAACAGACTTTTGCGAAAAATTAATTAATTTTTAAAATTAATGACAGGAGCGATTAAAAACACGTCTACACGCAACGAGTGCTAGACGTAGAATGCATCCATTCTCTCTGACATCTATGATTGCATCATTCGTCAATACGTCTATCCGTATCGCCGAGAGCACATCGTCATATGGGCTCGAGTAGTAGCGCTGGTTCTTTTTCGTATACCAGTCACGGTTTCATGGTTGCCGGTGGTCATATATCGCAGAGTACAGGTGGACATGCTGCACATGAGTGAGTAGAAGTGCTAAAAGGTATAAGACTGTAGAGAGGCTATAGTCTCGTATATGATTCAACGTGAGCGTCCGAGCTTTTTATAAATTTTGTTTATTATATTATAATTTAGTTCTTACCTGTTTAACCCATCCCACGCCTATATAAAGTCATATTCTTCCACACATCCTTTAGAGACTGAAGATGACTCAAAGGAGTCGGAACGCGTCTGCTCACATAACAAAGCAAGGCCTGACGGCTTTTTAAGAAAAAACACGAGAAAATAGTAGCATCGATCATTTTATTAAATAATATTATAACTATTCGAATAATTGATGATATTATAACTATTCTAATCGACATGTTAGAGAGGACCCATAGAATTAACTTATCTTAATTAATTTGAATTTGCAATAGTTTTTTTGCTAAAATGTCTTAAATGATAACGTATAAATTTAGAGCCATTTGGGCCATTAAGTTTTTGTACTGTTATTGTTTAGAATTTGCTTTATATTCTTTTAAAATTTATAACGATTAGTATTGAATACAGCGCTTTTGACTTTGACTTTGAGGACCCCTAGAAAGTTTATCATTTCTCCTGATTCAAATTGCAAAATGATCGTTATATGCCGAATGTACCCCAACTAAGCCCAAATCGGGAATATTTTAAATATTGCGGGTATTTATCAAATTAAGTAAAGAAAGTGGCCCTAATTATTAATAAATTCACACTATAAGAGCGTATAATTTGTTAGAGTTGAGTTGAAACACAGAAAATTCCATAAAAATTTGTGAAACTGCACAAAAACTACTTTGTAACCAGATTTGCGAGAATTAGAGGTTGACAGAGTAGTTTAGTAGAAAAATTATGATACATAGATTAACTATGATCGCCCAAATCTTTTTTAATACAATTGAATGCCGTTAAGTAAGTAAGTAAACTTTATTGAGTCTTTTTATAACTTGACATTACAGGGTATGCTTAATGACTATGTGACATTTGACAGTATATGGATGTCAAATAAACTTTGACGGTTAGAAAATATGTATACTTTTTTTTACATCAGTGTTTTTTAGATATATAGACTTTGCCATTTGCTCATATGGCTTACGACTTGAGTAGTTTGACAAATAAATATGTTAAAACTTAATCTAAATGTAACCCTAATATAAATTAAATCTATTCCTACATCTAACCTAAAACTATAAGCTGTTTAGTACAGCACTCGAATTTATTTACATTTATGTATATTTATCTTGTGGTTTTATTTTATTACACTTATGCACTAACTAAATTTACAAATATTTTGTTTAACCACGGTATGTGTTCGGTTCAGATGAAACGTAAAACGCCGGTTAATCGGTAGTTACGGAATCAATTGGATCGTGGTGGGATTGTTCAAGGATTTTAAAGAGACATAGGTAGTAGGGATTATTATTTGCGGTGGTAGGCTCGAAAAGTGCGCGAATACATTGAAGGGGGTGCTCCCGCCACTTCTCTAGGCGTTTTTTCGATATTGCCAACATGTAATGGAGAATCGGTTCTATCTCTGTATCTTCGTAAAGGATAGAATTCCTGTAGTACTTCTTTTTAGGCCGTCTGTATTTGGATAGGCATTTCCTAAGGATCTTCCTCTCGAAGATTTGGATTTCTTCGACCGCAGTAGGCGAGATTGTTACCCATGCCGAAAACGCGCAGGTAATGATCGGCCTAATAAGAGTTTTGTACATTAATACCTTAACTTTTGGGCAGACTGATTTCGAAGAAAAGAGAGACGAAATAATTGCGGACGCTGCTTTCGCTTCATTGAGAATTTTCCTTGCGTGTCTATTCACCTTAAGTCGATTGTTAAAATGGACCCCAAGGTATTTGATATTTTCCTTGAGAGGGATGATTTCACCAGCAATATGTGCTTGCATATTCCTACTTTGAGACACGGCAAGACGGTGCCCTCTCCCGCTGGCATTTCTGAAGCAGATCAGTTCCGATTCGCTGGCATTTATTTCGAGCCCCCAGTACTTCAGATATTGAAAGATGTTGAGGACAGAGCGCTGCAGCTTTATTTGGGCCATCTCTGGGAGGCTATGGGTGACCGTGAGGAGGATATCATCTGCATACATTGCGATATCGATAGTCGAGCAGTTTGGACGTGGGATATTATGAAGGAAAAAGTTGAACAGGGCGGGACCGAAGATAGAGCCTTGTGGGACTCCCGATTTGATAGGGATAGGATTTGAAATGAGGTTCCCCAGTTTAATTTGGGATGTTCTATCCGAAAGGAAGTATTCTGAGGATTGCGACCGGACAGGATGCCATTTTCAATTGGTATTTGAGCCCGTTGATCCAAACTGATTCGAACGCTTTTTTCAGGTCTAGAGCACAGGCCAGTGTGCACTCTTTCCGCTGAAGATTGCGGGTGACTCTATTGTGCAATAGCATTATTGCATGCTCCGTGGATCGTTCACGTTCAAATCCAAACTGAAAATCGGGGATCAGGGGACTAGTAAATTCGTTCAAGTTTTGCAGAATAACTTTTTCAAGGAGTTTACCCATGTTAGGCAAAAGAGAAATTGGCCGAAAATTATTAATGCTACCTCCGCAGCCTTGTTTTGGTATTGGTATTAGTTTGCTAACTTTCCAAGGTTTTGGAAAGTATCCATTATTAATACAATTATTGTATAATATTGTCGAGGAGGAGATGGTCTTTCTGCACTTCTTGAGTATTCTGCTCGGGATACCATCAAGGCCGTGAGATAGCTTGCTATTTAAGGCATTTAGGAGGTCTTCTACTTCCGTTTTCGAGGTGAAAAATCCGACAAAGATTGGATGTTGTGGAGAGGATGCTTTATTATAACTAGAGAATATAGTTATATAAGATCCCTCGTACCCTTCCGTCGTTAGTAGAACCTCTGTTTTAACGTTGTTGTTCAAAGCTATGTTGGATGACTCACGGCGACAATACAGTTGTTTGAAGTATTCCTCACATTCAACGATCTTTTCAGATTGTACAGTGAAGACTTCGTTCCCTCGCTTTATAGGGTCTTTCTCAATGTTGAATTTGGAACTTTTACGGCCCGTGAATTAATTTATCATTTTAAAATCATCTGAAGATGGTCGCAGCGATATCAGTCTGCTTTTATAGAAGTTGTTGACTTCTGATCTGATGCGTTTTTGGATTTCACGGGAAATGCTCGTTATTTGCGTTTTAAGTTCCAAATACTCTTCATTGTACCGGTTAAAGCTTCGATGGTAAATACGCTAAAGCCGTTGGAGCATATGCTTCCGAGTTTTTATTAATTGAAGAGTCTCCTGAGTTAGACATCTATAAAGCGGGCTGCGTGGTTTCTGGAAAGGGGCATGCTGGTCTAGACACTCTATAATGGCAGATGTTAGTGCTGATATATGAGAGTCTATTTCTGCGTTCGAGAGAATGATATTTTCCGGTGGGAGATTCGGAAGGAGGTCTTTGAGTTCTTTTCTGAAGTTTGGCCAGTCTATGGAATTAAACCGTCTATAGTGAGGTGGGCAAGTAGGAACAGGTATGTGTGATCTAAGGGTTATATTGAGATGGGGGCCATGATGGTCCGATAATGAGGTAAATGTGGAGCAAGTGAAGGGAATTGTGGGATCGTTGAGGTCAGAGGATATTATGAAGTTGTCTAAAAATGAGTTCCCTCTGGGAAATGTTGGGACCCCAGCATTTGCTATGGATGCTGAGAGGAGGGCGTCCGCATGGAGCCATTCAAATAGATAGTTTCCGTTGGTATTTCTTGTGGAGTCCCTCCAGTGTTGGTGTCTGGTATAAATGAGTCGTGGGATGAGGCTGTTGCGAGGATTTGGTTAAGTGTAAATGGGATCTGGGGACCTAGATTGCACGGGAGGTATAGGGAGCAAATAAGGATTTTGGCTGGGTTTCCATTGGGTCGCCTGGTGTTGAGCGTTGCTAACGTACATGAGGAATTATTTTGTTCCAAAGGGATTTGATGGATATCTAAATCATCCCGAAACAGTATCGTGGTACCTCTGCCACTGTCATTCCGAAGTACATGGTAGTTCTCCAAACGGACTTTGTGGTGATGGTTAAGAACTGTTTCGTTCAGAAGAAGGATGTCGGGTTGGGAGGATTTGACCAAATCAGCAATGTAGAGCCTCTTATCATGTGAGATTAGGGAGTTTATATTTAGGGATAGAATGGTTAGTCTATTTGCAACCATAAAGGTTAAAATAGAAATTGAGGAGCGCCATTGGCTTCTCTTGGTCAGGAGTGGTGTCAAAGTATGGGAGGAAAGCCCTGACCTTGGGTAGGAGTTCACTGGGAGAGACTCCCAGCCACTCCACGGTTATTTGTTGTAGGCGTTCGACGGGATTAGGAGTTGGTGAAATAAAATAATGGGTCGGAGTTCCACTCCTTAAAACCTCTGAATATGAGGTCCGATTGGAAGGAGGGGCAAAGTGGTGTGGGGTTGTAGGGGTTGTCGTAGTATTTGGGTAGCTGGGGAGCGGTGAGAATCTGTTCTGGGGTGCCATCCATTTGGCTTTATTTTTGATTGCCCTGTCTAACAATCTTTTCCGTTCGGGACAGCCGGAAAAATTGACTGGATGCCCATGGGTCTTGCACATGGTGCGGTTTCCGGCTTGTCCATATTTTTTCTGGGGCAGCTTTCGGAATTATGCTCCTCCCCACATGCTACACATCTCATTTGGAATCCACAATTAGTGGATACGTGCCCGAATCTTTGACACCGATAGCATTGCACCAGATCACTCCTTTTGGGGCGTTCCCATACGGCTCTCTGGTTCAAAATGTAGGGCAGCTTTATCATCTCGTTATTATCAGCTTGCGATCCCACTGTAATTCTAAATAAATCTAGGTCAATTTTATTCGCTCTCGACCATGCTGTTGTAAGTGAACTGACAGTCTGGAGGCCTAAATTCGGGATTTGTCTGGCTATGTCCTCTCGAACAGCCTCCGCTCCAAATTCTGAACTAATACCCCTTAGAATAACGGCACATCTTTTCTTTTCATTGGGAGTGAATGAGTATCCCACTGCTTCCGTGTTTTTAAGCAAGTTCATAATGTAGTCGTGCGCCTCGAGTCTGTCCACTATGACTTTAAATCGGGAGTTTGGCAATTTAGTGATTCGGTACTCTCGACGGGTACCATCTGTAATGGTGTATCTGTCCATGATACCTTTAAGTACCGTTGATTTTAAATTTTCAATGAATATTGGTGGGAACCATACCTTCTTTACTCGACTGTTAGCCGCGTTTGAGTTATTATTATCGTTTGCCAGTACGCTGAAAGGGTTAGTGCTAGGTGTGGGTGGGATTGGTATAGGAACCGGGGTTTTACGTTTTGTAACTAATTTCCCCTTTGCTACTATAAATTCATTTACCTTACAGTTAATGAGGTGAATATCTTCGTTGAAGCTTGAATTCTTTGCTGTTGTATCGTCCGCATCCATCATGTCCGAAGGCATTTCCTTGCGGGCGGCTTTGGTCTTTGGTTGCTCTGCCATCGTGTCCGCTTGCTCCGCTATCGTGTTCGCTTGATTCGCCATCGTGTTTGCTTGTTGGCAATAACTACTCCATTTTGCCACCTTGGTAATACTAGCCACGGTGTATTTTATGGGCGCTCGCCCATGATGAAGTTTCTGCTTTCTTTCAGTAGTCAACCTTCAAACTTAATGTATATGATCTTGTGTGATGAAATATACTTATAAATTTTCGTTTTCTAATAGGTTTTTTTATAATTTCGATATTGACCAATTCACACGCGTGTTGACCGTTTCAACTTCCAAACGTCAATCCTTGAATGCCGTTATTGAAATTTTATTTAATGAAAAGCAACTTGAATTTTTGTTTACATTTTTTCTGTTTTGTTTGGATTAACATAGGCGGGAACTGTCAAGTAACTCACATTCCCGTCGAGTTATTCTTTCCCCATTAAAGCTGTATTCATATTTATGGTTATTGAGGGCAACATATTTCATGTATAACTTAATTAAAACATTGAGCATTTTAAAGTATAATATGATAATGAAAATAATAGCATTTACATTGCTGATGGTTAAGTATTCTAGTTTTAGCCTTCGTTGGCTTTATAGTGTCTGCACCTTAAGAACCTGGATGCATTTTGGCAGTGTGAACTTTACATTAACAAAAACGTGATAGTACTAGTGAAAAACTTGTAGCATGATTGAAATTACGAGAAGTGTGGACGGAAAATTAGTTGATTGTCCTCTTTATAATATTATAACCTTACGAGTAGCAAAACGTCGATTAGTAACGTGCCACTGTAGGAAACTATCCTTGAGGTGTGGGGTTACGTGGAGCTAATGCGATATTACCTTTGCTCCATTTCTATCTGTGGGTATCTTTGCACCCAACTGGCCAACTAGATTCTGTTAGTCCCATATCACAATGCTATTGACCTGAGACTAGGGTAGGTAAGCCTCTGTTCGTTGTTGGTTGGTCTTAGGGGATTCAGGGTACTGTTAGGGTGTTCATCTATCCTGTCGAACAGTTTTAGTACGCAGTCTAGTATATATTTGTCAATAGTGTCTAGTTTGAGGCCTTTATGAATGTAAATGTTCCTAATGTACCAGGGAGCTCTAAAGATTCTTCCAAGCAGATTTTTGTTTGATTTTGAGGACCGACAGAAGGCTCTACAGCCATAGAGAAGAGAGGGTCGTATGACTCGTCTGTAGATGAGGAGTTTATTTTTCACGTTGACTTTTCCCGATCGTAAAATGGGGTGCAAGGAGGATACCTAAACAGTGTTGTCTCTTGTCACGTATGTTATGTGTCTATTGTCAAATTTTAGTCCTAGGTATTTTGCTGAGTCGATTTGTAATTTAAGAGGTGTTGTCGTCATCTTCTTATTATTAAAATACCTTGTGTCTTGTTAGCGTTAATTTTTATCTTCCACCTTTGAAAGCATCCCAAAAGAATTTCGGTGGTTTGTTGCAGACTCGATCATATGGCTTCTGCTTGTCACGAGCATGGTGTTCGTGTTCGTCAAAGAATCAGGTCCTGGGTCTTTCTGTTTGTTTAGCGTGTTATCATGTCTTATAATTCCGTTAAGTCTAATGGACGAATTTCGATAGTGCCTGTCGTCTGAGAAGCTAGCAGTCTTTGCACAGAGGTTTCAATTTCATTTTCAGATTCAGGGCTCTCTTCAGGGGAATCACTCTCATGGAATTGCAGTTCAAGAGTGTCTGCAAAGGCTTTGGATTTTCCTGTGCTGTCGTACTTAGGGCTATTTGGTCCGTGAATGGGGGAGCTATTTAGTTTGTTTTTCAACCGAAAATATTTTGAGGGTCACCAAAAGTTATTATCGCTAGGTTCGAGGCTTTCCAAAAATCCTTCTTAAACGGTATTTCGATATTCGTGAATCTGATCATGTATTTTGTTGGTTAACTGGTTGGCTTTGGTTTTTAAACTAGGATCACCCGTGTTCCTAGCTCGTTTCCGAAGTTGACTCCTCTTCCTTGTCAGGAGCCCAATATCTTGAGGAAGTTCATAGCGATTGTGTTCCCCTACTGGAGTTTGGGCGGTAACATATTATTTTCCGTGATAAGTAGAATTTTTCTGGTAAGTTGTTCTATGCTTTCATTGACATCGCTGGCTGAATTTAGCAGCTGGGTATGGCTTTCTGAGGCCAGGGCTTGCCAATTTGTAATACTCTTTACTTTTAGAAGTTCATCTATGAAGATTTCCTCTATTGTGAAGTGCACCGGTTTGTGGTCTGAAGAGAGGTCATCGAGTACCATTGTACGGATATTGTGGTGAAAATCTCGTGGGAACCCGAAGTCTAGGATGTTACCTGAAGCTCGGCCATAGTGCGTTGGAGCCCTGAACCATTGTGGCCATCAGTTTTTGCATCATCAGTTGCATCTGTGACTGCATTTTGATGAAAAATTGCTCCATGTTTGGTGGAATGAATGTGGTTTGTGGGTGGGAAGGAGTTGTAGGGGTTCTATTGGTGTTTGGCTTTGAAAAGCTCATACTGGGTTGTTGCTTGTTTTGGGCGGCAAATCGCGCGAAATTTTTACTAATATTTTTCGGGTTTCTGGATCCTCCGTAGGTAGCGGGGTGTTCTCCTCCACGATTGATGCATTTGGGTTTTTCAGTAATTTGCTTTTTGCATTGAGTAAAGTGATGAAGGCCATCGCACTTTATACAGCGAGCTTGAGCGTAGCACTTGCTCGATGATTAGCCAAATTGTTGGCAGTTATGACACATAGCCTGCTCGCTACGTGGTTTCATAGACTCGACTTGGCCGTTGAGATAGGAGATAGATCTAACGTTGTAGATTTCAGCTTCTGCTTTCGGCAGAAGGACTTTTACCAGTTTAGAGGGGCCGGATTGAAGTTTGACATAGAAAACTTCAATGGAGTGGAACCCCTGCTGCTGGAGATCTTCTTTAATTTCCTCCACCGATTGTCCGTGAAGACCACTAATTATAACATTTAATTTTTATCTTCAGGGACGAAGTATGTGTGATACTGCCATTTTTGCTCAGTTAACAACTTGGTTATTCTCCTGTGATCCGTGGAGGATTGGGGTATTATCTGGATGCCCAGATATATGCGTTTGGCAGAGTCGTACTCTTCGGTTCGCAGCGGATAATGGGGACAGTTTCTCATCGGTAACATCCGAGTGTTTTTGTGGTTCACTCTGTTTAGGAGTTAAGACCGATATCGATGTGGTGGCGAGGAAAATTTGTGAGGATTTTTTGGTTGCGATTTCGGTTTCGGAGGTAGAAGAGCCGGAAATCTTGAGAATTTTCGTTTGAGTCCACCATATCCTGGTCAGTCTCTGTGGCTTTTTCTGGAGATGATTTAGTTCTGACGGGCGATGCACCTATGACCTTCCTCTTTCTGGAGGATTTTGATCTTCCTTAATCTAAACTATTCACTGAGAGCTTAGTCATGAGCTCGTCATTCTTTTGACGTTGCTCTTTCAACTCATTTTGGGCCTCTCTGAACTGTTGATGTGTTTGTTGCAACTCAGTGAGCACTTCCTCCAATTGCTTTTGGATCTCATTTGCCTGATTGACTTACTCAATCAGGAGCATGATCTGTCGATCCTTTTCGTCCATTTCTTAGTGGAGACACCAAATGTTAGGCGCCAAGGTGCCGAATAAATCGAAATGGTGTGGGGAGTTTTCAAATATTCCTAACAAATATTGAAATAACAAGAAATAACAAGTCAACGTCTTTCGTCTCTAGTTGTACTGTTTTTTCAATATAAATATGCCAGTTGAGCAGAAAAACACTTACCCAGAAATATACAGTTGAAATGCATCCGCTCACGGGTCATGTCTTCAAGCTGATATACATTCGTATTGTTCGGAAAGAAGTAGTGGAGGTCTGTATCACGTAGTATCATCAGTTGTTCACAACACTCCAGCACATAGTGTTGTATCACAAATGGCCAGATTACAGCATTTGGGACGCGCACATAGTCATGATGGTGTAACATCCTCTGCCTTTACTGGCAGTGTTTGAGGGGGACCAGTTTCTGGCTGCTATCATCGAGAACCAGAATATGAGAATGATGATGAAAATGCTCAGATTTCAGCTGCATAGAGAGGCTGTTAAAAAACTAATTGACTAACAGAAAATTATCAGGATTCCAACTATGAAAGAATCAATAAAGAGCTCATTGTAAAATCATACAAAAAATATCAATATCTGAATCGAACTCATCAAATCAGATCAAATAAAAACAAGGCGCACCGTTTTGGCATAATTTTTGTTTAGTTCATATGCAATCGTATTTAGTCAAACGGAACGTTTTAATTCTACAGTTGTTCAATTTTAAATCAAGACTTGAATTTATTATTGCCACCGTGCGATTAGATTCAGAATACTATTTAATAGATTTTTATTTAGGTGGCATTAAATTCAATTTAATATCACTGTATGCATTTTCGCTCCGATTCGCGGAGATGCAAGTTTAGGAGGAAGCTAATATTGTAATATGCTCGTAAGTTTGAGCTTTTTATTATTTTTTTAAACCTTTTGAATTTAGCCAACCAACATATAAAAACCAAAAATAAAATACAATTAATCGCAACTATGTTTGATGAGGGTCACGGTAGCAACCACTACTGATTTTCCTAGTATATTAATATCATTTATGTATAAAGTTGAAATTACATATGGCACATAATTCATACTGAATTAATAAAACAAAACAAGATAGTTGTAATAACCTGCGATACCTCGGAGCGATACATGACAGAGGTCTCTACCACTGAACCACCACTTGACATCGGTCGTGTGGTAGTCTCGAGTGATTAACTTGTATGTGACGTGATCTCGTGGATTTGAATATACGCTCTGCAGCGATGGCTGTTAAAGTTCGCACAGTGAACTTTTTGCGACAAGAACTTGTTTCTGAAGTTTAGCAGTGCGGCCACCGAATTTCCTGCCAAACGTCGGACACATAAGTGGGGTAGCTCTCAACGTATTAAATCCCAGGTTAAGTTAATTATTTAGAGGTTGAATGGATGAGGCCGTTACTTGGTGAAAGTTCATCGTATAAGTAATAAAAACTCTTTTTAGTTTACTGTCACTATTTATATTTAATTTTAAACACTACAGCTGTTTCGACACACCGTGTCTTCCTCAGATGTTAATACTACAAAACTGGCTGCGCACAAAATAATTTAACAAATGTCAATAACTCTAACGGCAATGATAAAATAAATATATCAATATAATATGAACCGTACATTACACAATACATATAACATATTAATTAATAAAACTAACAATTTTAACAGTTGGAAACTAATTTCATAGAAATCACTACGACGATCGTCAATGATACAATAAATATCATATGAATAAATAAATATAACATAACCAGACAATAACTATACATATATTAATTAAAAGAATTTCAAATTTGATAAAAGCAACTATTTAAGTCCATTTGGTCATTCAGTAAAATATTAAACGTTTTTCTTTTATTTATTTCCAATGCATTTAATTTTTGGCCTTTATCAGCAACGTGTAGAATACTAAAGTCATTGCAAAAATTATGGTTCATCTCCAACAAATGATTTGCATAATTAGAAACCACATCCTTATTAATAAAACTATAATGATGCCCGTGCATTCTTTTTTCAAAAGATCTACCTGTCTGTCCAATGCAAACTTTGTTACATGATCCGCAAGGTAATTCATAAACACCCGATTTTTGTTTTTTTGTCTGTAAGAGTTTTATTATTCTTTATAAATTTACCTAAGGAGGAAAGAGTTTTAAATGCCACTTTTAAATTTTCTCTTTTCAGATATCTACTAATTATATCTGTGGCTTTACCAATATATGTCAAGGTACAATAATTTGTTAAAGTTGGGAGAGGGTAAACTTTTTTAATTGCTTGTATTTTCAATTTCCTTTTTACTATATTTTCAATTATTATCGGATTATAGCCATTGTTAACGGCTATTTGTTTAATCAAATTAAGTTCGGACTGATAGTTTTCTTCCGATAATGGAATCGTGATGAGTCTATGTAAATAGCTTTGGAAAGCGGCAAGTTTATGTGAAAATGGATGTGATGATGTGTTATGAACAAAACTAACGATAGATACAAGCCATATGGTAGCAATTTGCATACATATGTATTAGTCGGCCTACTATGGACAAGCTTCCGGTAGCTGTCACCCAACTGCGGCATTAGCAAATGCTTATATTTCGTCATATATACTATTTTCCGAATAAAAAACGTGCGGAACGCATTCCGTGCATGCTATAAATTCACCTTGTATAGCCCATTGTACTCCTAAACTTTCCAAGACGAGCAAATGAAGCACACGTTTTGCACCTTCGACTGATAGCTCAGCGTTGAGATGTAAACAAACTCCTATCAATTCACTTTGGAAGGCGATAAAAACTAAACGGGTATAAGAACTGAAATAATTTTCACTTCACTAGGAGCGCTATTGTGTTCTCCGCGGATCATCTGGATTTCACTGTAGAAATCTGTCTCCAAACCGTACAAAACCTCGAATTTTTGTTGGCACCTCCACAATTCTTCATATAACGCCATGTAAGTTAGCCAGCAAAGTCGGCCTACTAATGGTCATGTGTGTGGTAGTAAGCGCTGCTGCCATATGGCTTGTATCTGTCGTCAGTTTTGGTTATGAATGATAATGTCTGTGTGTGTGGTTTTGTGAAAAATGTCAAACGCGAATTTGTTATTTAGCTTTGAAATATTAAGATCAAGAAAATTAAGACATCTGTTTTCTTCTAATTCCATTGTAAACTTAATTTTAGCATGCAAACTATTTATAAAATTAAAGAAAATTTGCAGTTGTCGGTGGGTCCCTAAAAACATAGCTATAACATCATCAACATATCTATACCAGAAAACAAACAATTTAAAAAAGGGTGTGTTTTAATTTTTGCTTCCAAATCGTCCATCAATATTTCAGAAGCTAAAGGACTAAGTGGGTTTCCCATAGCCAATCCTTCAGTACCCATATATAAGTTATTCGAAATAATTTTGACCTAAGCAAATGTTAAAAAGTTTCAATATATTCTCTCTCATAATTACGTTATCACAGTTAATTTCTAATAAATTATGAACAATCTGAATTGCATCATTAGGGGGCACGCTAGGAAACAAATTTTTCACATCAAACAATACAAGAATTGTATTTTCAAGTACATATAAATCTTGAATTCTATTGACTAACTCAACTGAATTTTTAGGTCTTTGTAAAAAATTTTTTTACAAAGACCTACTAGTTTCGCGACCTGTCTGTCCGTCTGTCCGTCCGTCTGTCCGTCCGTCCGTCTGTCCGTCTGTCCGTCTGTCCGTCTGTCCGTCTGTCCGTCTGTCCGTGCGTCACAGCTGATTTCCTCAGAAACTACAGAAGCTAGAATGCTCAAACTTTGTGAAAAGGTCAGAAGTGATGGTCTCTCAAAAGTTAAGGCCTTGACAAAAATTTAAAAAATGTTTAAGGGGGGTCCCCCCTAATAACGAATTGGCCCTTAAAATTTTTTTTTAATCAAAGGTAGTCGAGTGGGGTATCAAATGAAAGGTCTTGATTAGAACTTTTAGAATCTGAAATAAAAAAATCATTTTATGAATTAGGGGGCCCACGGGAAGGCAAAATGTACCCAAAATTTGTGTCCCCCCCCCTCGCGATTGGACACCTTTCAGCCGAAAAATCTGAAAATTATCACGAATGTGGACCTTTATGAGTACAAGGGCAACAAATACCTTAGAAATCGAAATTCACTCAACTTTGTTAATAATAGTATGATTTGTTGATTTTACATTTTTGCCCATAAAATCAAAACGGTACCTTTAAACTTCTTGAAATTTTGCAATTATATAGATTGACATAAGATATATATGTTCACAAAATTTAATTGAGATCGAATCATAATCAAGTGAGTTATAGCAATTTCAACTATATGGAATTACAACAACGATAACACGTGTTTATGGTTGATATAGAGCTTTCCAATAAGAGGTGTTATTTTGATATTGAAAGGAAAATGCCATTTTTTCAAATAAATGATCGGATGTTTAGTTCCTTATAAAGAAGAAGATATGCCGTTAATAGCAGTAACTAACATTGCGCAAATAACCACTACGACACGCTTACAGGACCATATCCTCTTCATGAAATTTTCCATAACCAAATCGCAAACTGGCTGCCCTTTGTCCTCGATAGCCTCACGAATTTCATCTTTGAGATCTTGAATTGACGCTGGGCTATTGGCATAGGCCTTCTCTATCACGTGACTCCAAAGGAAGAAGTCGCAAAGTGTTAAATCAGAAGATCTATTCAAAATAACACCTCTTATTGGAAAACCCTATATATATATTTTAAATTGACTTAGGTACTTTTATTTTCTTTCAATTTTCATGAAAATTTAAGGAATAGTGTTTAATTTGAACATGTTCAATCGGCCGAGCATTGAGAAAAATAATTTAAGCTAGATTAAAATGGCGGCTGCACTGTGCTTATGAAAGAAACTGTGCATCTTTTGTATAAATTTGAACGATTTCATATCTAAGTATTGGATGAATAATTCAAGTTATCGATTCACGCCATTAGAAAACTTGCTTCTAACCCTAGGATGTTTACAAAGACCTTCTGGTAGGAGCACTCTCCTGCTTACTCAACTTGTTAATACTATGTATAGGTTGAACTTACATAGTGTTTGGAAAATGTTAATTAGTTTCTTAGATAATTTAGCAGAAGAGGCATTAATAAAAGAAACAACTGGTCTTATAGGATGTTTATCTTTGTGTAATTTAATTAGTGAATAGAGTTTGGGTGGTTGAGGGTTCATAACGGTCAAATAATGCAAATCAACTTGGTTGAAGAATGAACATTCTTTTATAGCTTTTTTAACTTCGGCCTGGAATTATTCAGAGGAGAATCACCATTATTTTCGGTTATAGGTGTTTCAGAGCAAGATAATTCAGCATAATTCGAGTTGGACGACAAGAGCAGTCCTTGCGCGAATACTAAATAAATCGCAATCAACGCGTAGGAGATCCGTAAAAGACGCTGCAGCGGTAATTGCAAGGCCAGAACAAAGCGAAATTCTGTGCTTGTTGTTGGTTGGGAACAGAACCAAAGGTGCAATTGATCAGTCAGATTGTGTAGAAAAAAGAAAGTATCATCAAAACGGTGAGTAACATCAATTTTTATGGTTATCGCTAAGTCAAGAATAATCTCACCTGCAGCGGAATCAAAACATATGACAACTCCTGCCGCTGAAACTACTCTTGCTGTTGAATCTACTCCAGTTGCGAATGATTCATTGGAACTCGCCAAAGTTCTTTCTTTGGGAGAAAAGATTTACAATACAGCATTGGGCAAAAAAATTGTGATTCTGATAACATTAATGTGTGTGACTGGAGCATGTGCATGGGTGATAATACAATTATATGTTGATCAAATCATTCGTGTCCTGAGAGTTGGAACGGCAAAGCTCATCGGCCACGTATGTCTTAAATTATAAAGTGAAAATTCAGTTGTGCGGAAGTTAGTGCAATCAGTATTGTAAAACAAGTTGAGTAAGCAGGAGAGTGCTCCTACCAGAAGGTCTTTGTAAACATCCTAGGGTTAGAAGCAAGTTTTCTAATGGCGTGAATCGATAACTTGAATTATTCATCCAATACTTAGATATGAAATCGTTCAAATTTATACAAAAGATGCACAGTTTCTTTCATAAGCACAGTGCAGCCGCCATTTTAATCTAGCTTAAATTATTTTTCTCAATGCTCGGCCGATTGAACATGTTCAAATTAAACACTATTCCTTAAATTTTCATGAAAATTGAAAGAAAATAAAAGTACCTAAGTCAATTTAAAATATATATAGGGTTTTCCAATAAGAGGTGTTATTTTGAATAGATCTTCTGATTTAACACTTTGCGACTTCTTCCTTTGGAGTCACGTGATAGAGAAGGCCTATGCCAATAGCCCAGCGTCAATTCAAGATCTCAAAGATGAAATTCGTGAGGCTATCGAGGACAAAGGGCAGCCAGTTTGCGATTTGGTTATGGAAAATTTCATGAAGAGGATATGGTCCTGTAAGCGTGTCGTAGTGGTTATTTGCGCAATGTTAGTTACTGCTATTAACGGCATATCTTCTTCTTTATAAGGAACTAAACATCCGATCATTTATTTGAAAAAATGGCATTTTCCTTTCAATATCAAAATAACACCTCTTATTGGAAAGCTCTATATCAACCATAAACACGTGTTATCGTTGTTGTAATTCCATATAGTTGAAATTGCTATAACTCACTTGATTATGATTCGATCTCAATTAAATTTTGTGAACATATATATCTTATGTCAATCTATATAATTGCAAAATTTCAAGAAGTTTAAAGGTACCGTTTTGATTTTATGGGCAAAAATGTAAAATCAACAAATCATACTATTATTAACAAAGTTGAGTGAATTTCGATTTCTAAGGTATTTGTTGCCCTTGTACTCATAAAGGTCCACATTCGTGATAATTTTCAGATTTTTCGGCTGAAAGGTGTCCAATCGCGAGGGGGGGGGACACAAATTTTGGGTACATTTTGCCTTCCCGTGGGCCCCCTAATTCATAAAATGATTTTTTTATTTCAGATTCTAAAAGTTCTAATCAAGACCTTTCATTTGATACCCCACTCGACTACCTTTGATTAAAAAAAAATTTTAAGGGCCAATTCGTTATTAGGGGGGACCCCCCTTAAACATTTTTTAAATTTTTGTCAAGGCCTTAACTTTTGAGAGACCATCACTTCTGACCTTTTCACAAAGTTTGAGCATTCTAGCTTCTGTAGTTTCTGAGGAAATCAGCTGTGACGCACGGACAGACGGACAGACGGACAGACGGACAGACGGACAGACGGACAGACGGACAGACGGACGGACGGACAGACGGACGGACAGACGGACAGACAGGTCGCGAAACTAGTAGGTCTTTGTAAAAAAATTTTTTACAAAGACCTAAAAATGCAGAACAATCTCCGTATGTATGTATCATCGGGTGCAATAAAATTGCATACAATATGGTTGCAAATGAAATTATTTTAAATATAATGTGGAGATTTTGTTTACCGTAATTGTAAACAAGTTGGGTTGGGGTTGTCGAATGGGTTTTATATATATATGCACAACAAATATATTCTTGCTTTAAAAGAACTCCATTTTAACTAGATAGCATTTTTTTCCCCAATATCTCTAAAACCATTGACTGACCTGAATCTTAAATGTATTTTTGTTATTCGTTTTATTTGAAAATTTGGTGAAGATTCAATCAAAAGTGTAGTGTCTGAATCAATGGAAAACCCATGTAGTAGAAAAATCGTGTATCATTGTTGTAATCGGAGGACATTCAAATGGCTATAAAGTCGGTGAATTTTATCGAAACTTATAGAATAAAATCATATTTTAAGAAAATATTCAAATGGATGATTTTATACAATTTATTGATACTAATACAGTTTTACTAACGTAAAAGTTATATTGTACTACTATTAGCAAAGTTCAACGAATTTCAGCCTCTAAGTTATTTGTTATTGGATTTAACTCCATCATTTTTAGAGCTTTCTGAAAGACATTTTGCAAAAACCTACTAGTTTGCCCTCCTATCTGTCCGTCTGTCCAACCGTTCGGCCATCTGTCCGTTCGCCCACCCATCTGTCCGTCTATCCGTGCGTCACAAGAAATTTTTTTCCGAAACTATAGAGGCTACAAAGCTTAAACTTTGTGAAAAGGTCAGAAGTGGTGGTCTCTCAAAAGTTTAGGTCTTATCAAATATATCAAATCCCCCCTTATAACGAAGGGGTCCTTAACAAATTTTTTCATTAAGTGTACTCGAGTAGGGTATCAAATGAAAGGTCTTAGCACTTTCAGAATCCAAAAAAAGTCATTTTTTGTATTAGGAGTCCAGGGGGAGGCAAAATGCTCGAACAATATTTATGTCCCCTCTCCTCACGGTTGGACACCTTTGACCCGGAAATCTGAAAAAATCACGAAGGTAGGTCTTTATGAGCCCAAAGGCGACAAATACCCCAGAAATCGAAATTCACTCAATTCTGTTAATAATAGTACAATAAGATTTGTAAATTTTATATTTCCCCCAAAAATCAAAACAGTGCCCTTAAACTTCTTATAGTTTTACATTTATGTAGGTTGATATAAGGCCCTTATGCCTACGAAATTTCATGAAAATCAAATCATAATCAAGTGAGTTATCGCCATTTCAGTTGCATGGAATTACCAAAGGAATAACACATGTTGATAGTTAGCATATGCCCGTCCAAGACCCTCTTACTTTCTTCGGATTTTCATGAAAATTTAAAGGATGTTGGTGTATTTTACTATGTTCAATGAGCCGAGCATTCTGAAAAATTATTTAAAATTGTGATTTATGAACGAAACTCTGCATCCTTTGGATGATTTTGAACAATTTTTCAAACAAGATTACTTATTATAGATACTTATCTGCAGCCATTCATGAAATTGAATCATGTGTTAAAAGTATGTACCATAAGCGTTGAAGTTGGGGAAAAATAACTTAAAATTATTCTACATTCTCATTTAAAATAGCCACCATTTTGTTTAACGATTACTGATACCACAGGCTGAACCAATTCTCAAAAATATTCCGCTATAACTTCGTTAAATACCATTAGATGTTTGTGAAACTTTCAGGACAAGTCAATTTTATAAATAAACATTTGTGTACTATTGTGCTTTTTTTATAGAATTTAAAGGTATCTTCTTCTTCTTAGCACTACAGCCCCTCTCGGGCCTTCGCTTCCTGCAAATAGCGCCTCCAACTGTCTCGGTCCATTGATCGCGTCCTCCAATTTCGAAATCCGAACAGCGATGAACTGTCTTCGTCAACCGAGTCAGACCAGCGTTTCCTCGGTTTCCCCACAGGTCTCCAGCCGTTAGTTCTCCCAACGAATACCTATTTGGGTATCCGTTGTTCGTCCATACAATTCATGTGGCCAGCCCATTGCAGCTCCCGGAGTCTTACAATCGTTGAGAGCTCCGGTTCGTCAAAAATTTCATACAGCTCATGGTTGTATTGAATTCGGCATTGGTACCCGTCTAGCTTCGCTCCGATTATTCGCCTCAGGACCCGTCTCTCAAAGGCTTTCAATATATTTGCGGATGCTTGCGTTAGGGTCCATGTTTCACACCCTAACAAAAGACAGGTCTTATCACAAGGTATAGTGAAGATTTTATTCAAGAAAATGTAAAATTCATAATTCGTACAGGGTTATCCATTTCGTGGTAGGAAAGTATAAACCTGCCACTTGACATCTGTCAGAATTAAATGTGATCCAAGGCGTGTTTTTTTAGTTGAAGGTTTGTCATTTAGAAATATGGATCGCTTAACAGTCGAAGAACGCGTTAAAATCATTAAATTTTATTATAAAAATGGTGATTCTGCTGTATCAATATTTAGGGCTTTACGAGCTGATTACGTTTGACGTAATTAACCTACACAGCAAACAGTTTCGAGCACAGTGAGAAAATTTGAAGAGACTGGATTGGTTATTGATAGGTCTGTGCATCATTGCTCAAAGTGTGGAGGAAGACCCGAATTTGTCGATTCCTCGACGTGCTCAACATTTGGGTTTGTCTAACGGCTCATTTGGATTTGCAACTCACTCAAGAACTTAAGCCTTAAGACCATACACAACGCAGAATGTATGCGAATTGGGTGATTGAACAACAAGCCATTGATAACGATTTCTCCAACAAAATTTTGCTTGGTGATGAGGCTCATTTTTCGCTCAGTGGTTACGTAAATAAACAGAATTGACGCATATGGGGTTCTCAAAATCTTCAGGTGATCGCAGAAAGGCCTTTGCATCCGGAAAAAGTGACCGTTTGGTGTGAATTATGGTCTGGTGGTGTTATTGGCCCGTATTTGTTTGAAAACCATCAAGGAAGAGGCATTACAGTCAATTCTGACCGCTATGGACGGATGTTAACCGATTATTTTTGGAGACAAATTGAAGATTATGATCTGGAGAACATGTGGTTCCAACAGGACGGAGCCACAAGCCACACAACACAGGCTAATCGAGCACTTTTGCAAGAGAAATTTCCAGGACGCGTAGTTTCGAGATTGAGTGATGTCAATTGCCCGTAAGATCCTGCGACCTAACACCTTTGGATTTTTTTTATGGGGCTATGTGAAAGATCGTGTTTACGCGAAGAATCCTCTAAATCTTGAGCAATTGAAAACCAATATTCGTAAAGTTATTGCCGAGATATTGCCGAAAATGTGCCGGAAAGTCATTGAAAATTACCTTAAAAGGATTGAGGCCTGTAAGAGGTCCCGTGGAGGACATTTGAATGATGTTGTGTTTCACGTATAATGGCAACGTTCTATCTTTATATTGAATAAAAAATGTTGTTTCCATCTGAGTATTTTATGTGTTTTCTTTAGCTTTATTTTCCCAAGCGTAAAATGGATAACCCTATACTATTACTAACAAAGTTGAACGAATTTCGACTTCTCATGTATTTATTGACACCCTACTCGACTACCAATGGTGAAAGTTAGTTTTTGAAGAGTCACCTCCCTATATGGGGAAACCTCCTTAAAACCCTTTGAAAAACTTTTGCACCCCTTGAACTTTCAAGAGGTCACCACTTATGAACTTTTCACAAAGTTTCACGCCTGTAGCTTCTATAGTTTCTAAGAAAAAGTGCTTTGACATACAGACGGACGGACGGACAGACAAACACAGGTCGTGATTGCAGACACAGGTCGTGTTTTTGTATGTTAAATTTGTATGTTAATACAAAACCCTAAAACATAGAATGGGTGACGATGCTGCGGTTTTAAAGAGTAGAAGACTTTATTGGACTAATTGCTAAGATAATTTCCGAAGAAGCGGTAATGCTGCTGATTGACACGAGCTTTTATTTAGAAAACTCAATTCTAGTGTCGAAACCCTCAAAAAGAAATATTTTAAGCTGCGTCAGCTAAATCCAAAGACAAAACTTCAGCCTCATATTTTCTTCGTCAACCTTAGAACGTCTGAAATGACCAAGGCGGAGCTAAAATCACCGCTAAAGCGAGTAGTTCATTCCACTCAGAAACCATTAACAAATTAACTTAAATAATGAAAGCATGGAATATAGCTGTATTAAATAATCAACTGATTAGTTTAGTGTGAGCATATACCTAGCATATAAATAACCAATTATGACGAAGTTTCGAAAGCGAACCCACCCATTGCAAGCACCTTCAATTTTAAAATTATAGTTTTTAACTGCTTTATTATTGTATAATCTAACCATAATGATAATTTTTATTTATAAAAGTTACAACACAATTTACTGAGTCATAAACAATCGTCCTTTGCATGGTAAGACTAGAAGATAAAAAATATTTAAATTGAATTTGTAAGGATTTATGTATGATTTTTATATGCTCGTATTTTTTGCGCTGTTTCAATTATCAAAATATGAAACGTTGATTCTTTGGTTGGATACCACTCAAAGTTGAATTGAAGTCTATCAAAATTTTGCTTGTGCATTATATTGAAGAAATTAAATCAATAGCACAGAAGTTATAAAAGTCAAGAGAAAAACGGAAGATTGTTACGAAATTTCAGAACAATGAAAACAGTATTCGTTTTCTTAGCTCATTTACATTTACTAAGAATTTAAGACTTTAAAGGTATAGTAGGCGTAATTTGAACAAATACTCGTAATACAACTTCTTTCGAAAGTCGATCAATGATGTGCTTCTATTATCAAGCATCAAATTTCATTGATCGTAGGAGACGGTAGACTCGAATTTAAAAGATTTAAATGTATATTAGTGGTAATTGCTTGAGAGATAATAACAAAAAAAGGTAAAAATACGCATAAGGATCCAAGAGATGCCACCTACAATGACTGCTCGTACTTTAAAATAGTTTTATTCAATTATTTGAGAGAGAGAAAATTTTTAAGAAATAAATTACAAATACTTTTTATCTAAGTATCCTTTCTTATCCGTCTTTAAGGGAAAGAGTAGTGTAAAAATTGCAACAGAAAGAATAATATAATGTTTATACGAGTATGAATTACATAATTAAATATGAATTGCTAATTTAACACAGGCTTTCCTTTCCACCAGACCCGTTTTTTTTCAGAAGCAAGCGACGGCGAAGGTGAGTAGGGGTAGGGTTTAGATTACCCGCGGATACTTGATTTCATGTTGCGGTCGGTAAGTGGTGCCGTAGTTTAGTTTTGCGTTTTTAGTTAGAGTAGATTGATTCGGTTTTGAATTCGAGTAGTTTATTTCGGGCACCGCATCGTTGAATATACGGGAATGCGTTGTTTTTGGTGGATGATGTTTCTCGCGGTTCAAATTTTTGGAAGTGATAGATGCGTTTTAAATCGGCCATTTGAATCGGTGGCTGTATGGTCTTGTATTTTGGGCTTAGTCTGCTACCGGAATTTCTCCCGGAACTAACTATCGTGCCAGCAGCCAACTTGGAGTAGACCAAGGAGGGCCGGACTAATATATTCCCAGACACCACGTCTGTAACCGGTGAGAGGATGGTTTCGATTTCCTTCGGGGAATCTGGACCAAACGAAATGAAGTAAAAAAAAAAATAATTACACAGTGATACAAAGGACACAAAAAGTTTACAGGTTTTATATATTTCGTTAAATGCTCTCCACATGTATGATTTTAATTATTTAAATTTTCAATTAAGTTACAAAAAATTTAGGGATTAAGGGAGGGAAATTAAGAGACTGGAATGTTAGCTGAATACCAATAAAACATAGAAAAGAATATTTAAAAAAAGTAAATGTACAATGTCTAAGCATATCTTCCCTAAAATCTCATGCTGCCTGTATTAACATGCAACACTTACACGTTACATAGAGATATTTAAATTTCCTTTATTTTTTTGTGGTAGGGAAGTAAAGGCATTTACGCCCGCCGAGTCTGGCAGTGTGGGACTCCCATGGAGGATACCCTTGGACTACCCACTAAACACCTCCCCTGTCAATCTGAGAACCTAGCCTGGAACCGTTTGACACATTACTTCGGGCTAAGCCTCATTTCTCTACGCGTTTAGGCGCCACCGGGCTATAGGGATCCCTTTTCCAACGGAAGGAGAGGAAGGGAGAGAGATTTCTAGAAAAGAGACCCCTCCGCCCTGGACGCCTCCAGGCGCTCATATATTTTCCTTTTTATCTTAAGGACTGCCCGAGCGTAATGTGCCACACAGTTCCATTTGTCATGGGATGGGAGCATCTCTCCAGTGAGTTCATCCGGAGAGAGATCTCCCATTTCTTCAATGAGGTCACCGCGCTGCCTTTCCCACCTCTTGCATACAAAAAATGTGTGGTAGGCATCATCGACCTCTTCAGCACAGAATATGCAGTCAGGAGACCGTGACTTACCAATCTTGTGTAGGTAAGACCGAAAGTATCCATGTCCACTCAGTAGCTGAGTTAGATAGAAGTCAGTCTCACCATGCCTTCGATTGAGCCGCGGCCTCAGGTCACCAATAAGGCGTGCGGTCCACCTACCTTTTATATCGCTCACCCAGGACTGTTGCCAATCACTGAGTGAGCGTTCTCGTTCTTCGTGGGCGACAGCATCTCTGTCGCATTCGTTCCTCCGCAGGTAGATTTTGCGGCGCTCCTTGGCAAGGAGGGCAATGGGTATCACTCCTGCGATGACCAGCACTGCTGACTCCGAGACAGTCGGCATATACTACTTCACAGGATCATTTCTGTAGTAAGTCTTCATTAACTATTTAAATTTCCTTAGAGGGAATAAAATTTAGAAATAAACATACGTTGGAAGTGTGAACTGTGAAGTTCCAAAGTGCGGAACGCGGTGCGTTTGTGAAACGAGACGATATTCAATTTCGATGATATCACGAGGTTTCTGGCGTGATATCACAGGAAGAAATTCCGATTGTTCCATAAATTTTGTAATGAAAATGGTAGATAAATGTCCGTAAAGGACTGCAGCGATGGTTTGCTGCCTTGGCGAGAGAGGATGGTGTGGTTTGCGAAGATTGGCCTTGTCTGAGGACGCATGATGCGCTCGCAGGCTGGCATTGTGGTGTCGTGGGTTGAGTTCTTTACGCCAACACAAGGACCCACACGAAAAAATTTCGCATTCTCGATTTTTTAGATACAAATAAGTATCGACCGGGTTCGAGGCTGAGGTAACGTACTAAAGGTTAAAATTGCTAAAGCAAATGGCAAGCTGGGCCTGGTGAAAACAGCCGGGACTTGGGAGGACTCCGCCTTTACTGACGATACTTATGGCCCCCAAATAAGAGTGGGGCATCCAGGTGGAAGCCGTACCCCCTCGCACCCCCATCCGGATTAAGATCCAATGTAGACGTGGCCATATATTTTCCATTTATGTGAAAAACTCATACAAATATAATTTGCATAAATTTTTCCATTAAATTTAAAATTTGAACGTGGCAAATTTATGTTATAGTCTTATGTGATGGAATCACATAATACTATACCATAAATAGGCACGTGAGCGGAAGGCCACTTTACCTTGCGAGAGCACTTTTAAACGACTTAAAAATGGGTGAGCTCACGTGATGACTAGCTCATTATAGTCGAGGGGCCACCAACGTGTCGGCTCCCATACCCGTTCCAGTTATCAATGAAAGGAAAGACTGAAGTTGAGAATTCAAAATTGTCTATTCATGTCTTTTTTCTTCCATCGAATATGCATAAAATAGAATATGTTTATGCAGTGTTTAACTTTGAATTTTTGTATGTTTTAAGTGTATTTACTAATTATTATAGAAACTAAAAACAAAACTGCTAATACACCAAATATTAACAAAAATGTTTCATTAGATAAAAAATTTACTAAGAAAACAAAAGAAAATAATAACTAAAATTCTCAGTTAAATTATTTCTAACATAAATATACATAATACAAACAGGTACCCACCCATCTTCCTTGACGAGCGCTCGAAGACGGAGCTGGAACGAACCTATTCAAATGTTTATCCAATCTAATCTTTAAGTCTGCTCGGAAGTCATTTGGCAAAAATTTTACATTAATATTTACGTGACTAAGTTCGTTTATTGTGTGATTAATACCGTACATGAAAATGCTTACAATAGGCTCATATTAACAAAAAATTTTGAATTTTTGATGTTTGACACGGAAAGGTTTAGATTTTTCTAGTCGGGCTTGAGAGTTTGAAAAAGCAAGCGTTATCCGATAGTTCAAAACCGAGATTTTTAACCAAATTTTTCCAGCTAAGTATCTCACCGGCAGCTCAGCTTGGTTTCCTGATATTCAGTCTTACCACTACCACCGAAAAAAATTAAGATAGCTGTTTTATTATAAAACCTCATCGGAGCAAGAGTTCCCTCACGATCACTTGAATATCGAAATAAATTTGAGATAGTTCACTTTTAAGAATTTTCAGCGAATCGCACTGGTAAATAAAACGTTTATTTCAATTCACATTCTACTATTATTCATAAGGCCCCCTAAAACTGTAAGCTACTAGGTATCGCGTCAAATCTACGGATTCCTTGCTTAACTGATTGCATTTAGAGGCTAAATCAAAAATAATTGCATTAACTTCCGAGCGCATCAACTCAAACCGAATCAACCACTTTTATTTTGTTGCCGTTGAAGATTCGACACACACTTATCGACGCTTTTCTCCTTGGACAGTGAACGGTGCACCCCAAAACACGAAATAGCTTGCTCATTTCCCTTCACTCGACTTTTATAGATCCCGTCATTTTTCCTTCGTCCAAATAATCTCTCTCCAGGGACACTTCGATTTGCAACGTTTTGCCAGATAATAATGTAACAGATTGTCTTAACGGCCAGCGGACCCAATTAGCAAATTATTAGCTTTTCTGTTATAAAGAAGATATTTTTTGATTGTTGCGATGGTTACAGCTCGATGCAGACCATCACCACTTCTTCTTTGTAGCACTACAGCCCCTTCCATATCCCTCGCATATATTTACACATCGGAATTCAGCCGTTCCTTGTTATTGTTGATTTAGAGCTGTACTCCCAACTAGTATTCACAAAACAACGTAAATGGTATTAACCAGCTGCAATAAGAACCCCAGATTCATCTCTAGATTGCTAATGGAAAACTCACTCAAATCAATGGAGTAATCAGCAAAAACACCGTTTCTTAAGCGAAGAGGTCAAAAATCACTGCAGGGCTATTAAGTAAATTACTTCAAGCTCTCAAAATCTTGTCAGTGGCTGATTGAATTTAAAGGCACGAGAAATAGGTCAAGGTAAGTAGCAAACAGCAAACAAACCACGCTCGTTCTCAGGTCTTGCAACCCATGAATGAACTTCATTTCAAACTAAAATTAATAACAACATTTTGTCATAGCTGTTACTACTTTCCCTTTTCATTCGCAAGATCAAAGCTCTTATTTCCTGGATTTTCCCTCCGATATCAATGGCCTATCGAAACTACAATCTTCTTCCCCATCCCAACACGGCCCCAGGACAATTATTTTCCCGGACTCTTACGGGTTCAAGCACTTTACTTTTTCAATCGCACCGCACGTCACTTGGCAGAACACCCACTTCCGACATGATATTGTACAAGTACGAGGTAAAAGAAAATTTACTCACGTATTGATCACGATCATCGCTGATGAAACCGAGATTAAAGAAAGATATAGATGTCTGCGGAGAGTTTCCATTGGCCCGGCCAACTCTGGAAGAAGTTTGTTCCATCATCAAAGTCCACAAGAATAATAAAGCACCGCGCATCGATGAGATTCCAGTAGAGCGCATCAAATATGGTGGCAGCAGTGTTAATAAAGCTATTCACAAAGTCATCCAGCACATTTGGCAACAAGAACATATGCCGAAAGAGTGGAGCCAATCAATTGTATTGACAAGCTACTGTGCGAAAATTATAGAGACATATCACTACTTTCTACGGCGTACAAAATATCTTCAAAGATCTTAGAAAATTTTATCGGGTCATATGCCAACAGTATTATTGGGGAGTATCAAGGTGGTTTTAGAGCAAGTAGATGAAAAGTGCTGGGAGTTCAACATAGACGTACACCAAATTTTCGTTGACTTTAAGCAAGCAAACGACAGTATTGATCGTAACGTGATGTACCAAATAATGCTTTGCTTTGGCATTCCAACCAAATTAGTCCGTCACCGATGCCTTTGACTCAAATATCGGACTTAAGCAGGCAGGTTGGCTGGCCCCATTGCTATTCGATTTGGTTCTGGAGTAGGTCATAAGCAAGCAACCTGTTGATACGCGAGGTGCATTAATATTCAAGTTGAGTTAAGTATTAGCCTATATGGATGGCATCAACATTTTGTCACGGTCATTAACAGCTGCCAAATAACTTTTCCTGAAACTCAACAGCGAAGCAAAACTAGTAGGGCTACAAATCAATGAAAATGAAACAAAGCTCATGACGCAGTTGAGGAAAAATACCTCATATATACAAAATATCACACTTGGCGAATACAGTATCGAAAATGTGATGTGAGGGATGTAAAAATTTGTGTATTTAGGCGCCAAAATAACCAAAACTGGGCAATGAAAGAGAGGAAATACGCCAAAGAATACAGCTTTCAAATAAAACATTTTATATCAGTATTGACGATCTTGAAGACTAGCTACATACACAGGAAAACAAAGCTCCAAGTATACAAATCTGATAAGACCTGCGTTATGCTATGGGTGTGAAACATGGACCCTAACTCAAGCATCCGCAAATATACTCAACGCCTTTGAGCGATGGGTCCTGAGCTAGACGGGTACCAATGCCGAATTCAATACAACCATGAGCTGTATGAAATTTTTGACGAACCGGAGCTCTCAACGATTGGAAGACTACGGAAGCTGCAATGGGCTGTCCACTTGAATCGTATGGGTGAACAACGGATTTCCAAAAAGGTATTCGTTGCGAGAACTGAAGGCCGGAGGCCAGTGGGGAAATCGAGAAAACGCTGGTCTGACTCGGTTGACGAAGACAGTTCATCGCTGTTCGGATTTCAAAATTGGAGGACGCGGTCAATGGACCGAGACAGTTGGAGGCGTTACTTGCAGGAAGCGAAGGCCCAAGAGGGGCTGTAGTGCTAAGAAGAAGACGTAGATCCCGTTGGAAGCAGTGCCCCCTTGCACCCTCCCAACCGGATAAAGATGCAAATGTAAACGTAGCCATATATGGGAAGTACCATTTGAGGGAAAAACTCATGTAAACATAATTTGCATGAATTTTTCCATCAAATGAGAAATATAAACGTGGCCAATTTATATGATAGTGTTACATGCACGAATAATTCTGCGAGCTACTGTTGCAATTGTTTTCACAACCATTAAAAACCTCATGATGAACGAAGTGAATTTACTCGAAACCACGAGAACCCACCAAGCATGATCAACATCTGAAAGTGACGTCACTCCATCCATTAAGCTGCTCGAATATACTAGGTACCTCTCGGCAGAACATTCGTCAATGTACGAGAAATGGGTTGAATGGCTAGAGACCCTATATAAAGGCGAGCTGAATGAATGGGGGATCATTCATTACAACTGCGATAATAAAAACTGCGATAGAGTGGAGCGCGAGGTAAAGGCGATATTGATTGAGTGATTGTGAAGTGATTTGAGAAGACAATTGCAATAGAAATTAACTGACAAGTGGAGTTAGACTTTTAATAGTGAAATTAATAATTGCGCATTCTTTTGAATAAACTCTTTTAAAATTAATTGAAAAAGACATTGCGTTTTCACTTTCCCGGAACATTAAAACAGTGGTGTCAAGAAGTGAGAAAGAAAATTTTGGAAGTGAAAACGTGTAGTGAATTTCGAATGTTCAAATAAGTCCGTATAGGACTGCAGCGATGTTCTGCTGCCTCGGCAGAGGAAGGTGTCGGTATCTGCCGAGAATGCCCTCGTCTGGAGACGCGTGAATGCGCTGGCAGGCTAGCATTGCGGTGTCGTGGGGCGGGTTCATTTCCCCAGCACGAGGACCCACTACAAAAAATTTCGCATTCACGAATTGGACTACAGATCAAAAGGCGACCGAAGTCGCAAAAATTGTAGATAACCTCACAGAGGGAGATGGAACTTGTTACGAGAACAAGTGGAACCTGAGAAGGAAGGCGAACTTGGGGTGACCTCGTCATTACCCGACGAAGTTCATGGCCCACAAATAAAAGAGGGGCAAACGGATGGTGGTGGGGCCCCTTCGTACCCACCCAACCGGAATAAATCCATGTATATCTTGTTGAAGTGGCCAGGTATTCTTCTTCTGAGTGGAAAACTCATACAACTTGAATTGCATGAACTTTCCCATCAGAAGGGGAGTACCCCGATGACCAATTTATGTCATAGAACTATACAATTGGATTACATAACTCTATGCCATAAAGAGGCACTCTGCTTGGGCCACTCAACCCATGACGTCACCTGAAACAGAAAAAGGATTAATAAGTACCCGGTAGCTGGCTCATGGTTTTAGGGGTCAGCCTGCCACCGTATCGAGTCCTATACCCGGTCAGAGTGATCGGAAAGGAAAGACCGACGTTGTACGTTTAATTCAGCATTCCTTTAATATATATATAAAGTGCACAACAAAGCAATCAAAATCAATTTACAATTTAATTTTATAACTTCAATATATTAATATCTCGTTTTAAAATATTATATATAGGAACAATAAATAATGTTAAAATATAAACTTTAGGTCACGTTCTCTTTGTGCTTCATAAGTTTTAATTTGCCCTAAATATAATAGAATAATTAAATAGTTTTTTACCGTTTGACAAACAAGATAATTCGTAATAAAAAAAATATACCAAAAGGGTACTTACCTACATGGTCCGTCGAGCGCTCGATGACGATGCAGATATCCTTTAATTTACTGGGCATGCGACACAAAAAAATAATTATGATAATCATCAATTTTAAAAATTATTGCCAGAATAATTTAATCGCCAGATACAATCACTACAGGTGACAATTCGGTAAAACTGTGCTGCAACCTTTAAAAATTATGCTGAATCTATGCAGTGTAAAGCCATTAGGTTTGATATAAACATTCCGCGAGCAATCGTTTAGATTCAATGCGTGATAAAATGTCCGTAATTACGCTTTATAGGCAAGTACAGAAGACAGGGGATCAGATTTCAAGGCTTCCTCCGCCAATTTACACACACAATGCATTCGCCAAACATCATTGTTTTCATCGTTTAAAAACCAATACCAACGTTTCGACACTCGCGAGCAATTACGCAAATCACGCAAGTCTAAATGCGAAAAGATACTCTCAAATATGTGATCCGGCAACCGATTTATTATGGGTTCGTCTATATTTCCACTTCGAGTTCCGCTATTCCGATTTGTGGGCTAACACTCGAAGGACTTGTAGTTGGGAGATCCGCCTGTCTGACTGTTACAACTCACAATCAATGCTCGCCCGGAAACACTTTAACCAGCCGTAACTTTCCGATAAGCACTGTGTAGGGGACGCGGGTTTTTACAGCCAGAGTATGGAGATAACTTTTGAACGGGAAGTTAATACATTTTATATTGCATATCACTAGGGTCGTAACAAAAAAAAATCCACTTTTAGATGAGCCTGACATACGAATCACAATTGTATGCACGCATGACGCAAAGCCCGTAATGAACCGCTCTACAGCACAGTCGTTCAATCGACATCCCCGTATCAACTCCTTTGATAATCCACTTAACGGAACTAACAAAATTCAACGAATCACAAGCCAACAGGAAACCCGTTTTTCTTGTCTTCTCCACTGCTTTTCTTTTCTCGCCGATACCAATCGAAAAGCAGATATCAACACTCCGTCAGATGTTCGACGAAGTACCTGACACGGCGCGCCACACACGGATCCCCTGAAACGGTAATCACCACAAAACAAACGGAATCGCTTTGCATGGGAATTCGAGGGTTTTCCCTGACCGTCACACATTTGCTTCTACGCCGACTTCCTCATACAAACTCAATCTCCAATATCTACTTATTCCGAACTATTGTAATCTTTGCACTTTAAATTCTTACTGAAATTCCACTTTTCATACTCTCGAGCAAGAAACACCGTCACACTCAATGTTCTTCGCACATAACTGTCCGGAACATTAATCCATTTAAAGCTGAAGCCCGGTCAGGGTCCTCCCGTGATCTCGATGTTGGGTAATCCGTTATAAGAATACAAGCCGGTTGCTATTTTCGACGATAAAAAGGATTTTGTTGATTCAAGAACTTAAGTTTTGCGAAATTCCCCCTTAGACCGCTCGACGAACTTCGTCTTTCAATAATCCCGCCGCCATTTTCTCTTCCCTATCTTCCGTCCACGCGCGTTCGCGGTTGCAACTTCTCTCCCTAACGCGTTTTCAAAAATTCCCGACTCACGCGACGGCTATCTTCTCGTTCTTTTTCATTCTATCCACGAACGGCATTTTTTCGTTTTCTTTTATTACCATCTCGCGTACACATGCACTAGGTGGGAGATTAAATATTTATCGTCTCGACAACACAAACGATGAGAATACCTCAATATAAAACGCGAACTTTTCCTCGATTACTTTTGGTATCTTTATACTTCGATTCATAAAATGGCAAAAACGCAACGAATCCACGCAAGCAATTTTCTCGTCCCGCCGTGCTCGCTGTCGCTAATTCCAACCGACTCCCCTAACTCGCTCGCGATCGCACTCATGCACAAGAACGACCGAGCGTCAACCAAACGCAGCGCAAAATGCCCAGCGAATTGGACACCGAACCGTGTTTTAGCTTCGGTTCGATGTGGGCACCTTGAAAATGTGACCGAACCGACATAATCGCGTACTCGTCTGATCTGTTGTGATTGTGTTGTCGATTGGATATTCGCGCCAGTTTGAGCTTAGGTTGGCACTCTTTGTGCTTGCTGTTTTAAGACAGGCGATTGGGAATTTTGACTATGCTGTTGCAAATTTTTTTGTTGTTGGAAAGAAACGGATATTGCTTGCGGCTGTTGTAAAGATGTTTGATTTTGTTGTAACGAGGCGCCTTATTGAAGACTTGTTGGCAGCATTCCCTGCACCTGATTTATTATTCAAGCTTTCAATATGTTTTGGAGATGACTATCACATCTTTGAATTGAATTTTGCCCTTGAACAAGGTTTGTTTGAACAAGGTTTGGAGCTGTTGGTGTGACCTGCTCTGATTGATGCAGATTTAGAGCAGTATCTTGTGTTGTATGTGTCGCGACAGTTTGAATAACCGCTTGAGCTTTGAAATGTGAGTCTTGTGTATAAACATTAGGAACTCGTTGACATTGGTTGGAGTTTGTATTAGTTGGAAGCTGTGAGTTCTGAATTGGAAATAATGGAGGTTGCTGATTCTGAGAAGATTGCACTGTTGTGAACTGAGCTGGAGTGGTGGATGGCTGCATATATGTAGCCTGTTGTTGGGGCGTGGATGTGTAAAGTTATGTTTGCGGTAGTGGCTGCTGTGACGGTGGTTGAGATGCATGCGATGATTTTTGATGGCTTGTATTGGGGTGAAGCTGCGATGGTTGCGGTTGCACCTGCGCTTGTTGCGACTGTGAAATACCTTGCAATGATTGTAATGATTGCGCAGTTTGATAAAACTGCTGCGATCGAGTAAGTGGCCCTTGGACTGTTGCACTGCTCCTTGACACTGCTGAGAGCTTTGATTATGTGGAATATTGAGCTGGGCTGCGGAATTCGATTGTGAAGGGGACGGCTGAGGTTGGGCCAAATTTAAAAGTGTTGAAGGTACAAGGCTTTGCGGTTGTAGATTTGTTTCAGAAGAGATCTGGTTTTGTTGCTGGTCAAATTTCTTCATCGCTTGCATTGTCAATTGTTCCAAACGAGCCTTTTCTTTCTCCAATTGCATCTGAGCCAACTTTTCTTTCCTTTCCTTGAGAAGAGACGTCACTTGTACTTTCAAAAGTTTCGCAACAGCGCGAGAATCTTCTTCGGAAGTTATATTAGGTTTGAACATATCATTAGCGATATCATCTGAGTTGTCCACATGAACATCAAAATCAAATTGAATTGCTTCATTCTCTTTGTGTTTGTATATCCGCTTTTTTGAATCAAGCAATCTAAATCTAAATTCGATTTTTGTTGTTTCAGGATTGTTTATAAAAGTATCCTTCGATATAGGTTCCAATCGAATACCAATATCTTCACCGAAAAATTCTGAGTTCAATAAATCTTTACAACTTGGCCGATCTGCTTTATTCAATTGAATGCATCGCTCGATAATTTCACGAACCTCTGGATCCTCCTCGATTACTACAAACGTTAAACAATTTTAAAGTGCACAATAGTGAAAATTAACGTGGAAACTGGCGGAAGAAAATAAATAAAAGCCGAAATAATAAAAATAAATGAATTTACCATGGCGGAGCATAAGGGAGACGCAGAAACGCCAAAATCAAAGGAACCAGAGGATGCACTGATGCAAATGTTAATGCTGATATCATCCAGTCTGACCGCGAAGCTAGATGAACAACCAGCGACGCTAAATGAACAGTCATCCAGTTTAACTGCGAAGCTAGCTGAATAATCAGCGAAGTTAAATGAACAATCAGCGAATCTGGACCAACAAGCGATCGAAATCAAGGCAGATTTCCAAAAACAGTCAACGGAAATAAAAGCGGAGCTCGGTAGTTTGAGCAAGCAAATTCAATGCGTCGAGGAAAAGGTTTACCAAGTCGAGGAAAAGGTCAGCCAGGCCGAGCAGAGAATCAATAATGAGAAGGAAAAAGTGGAAAAGGAATCGGAAGTAGCGAAGGCAGTAGTAACCGGCTCACCAGCCACGGCCGACTTCGATGAAGGTTGGTCATCGGAGGAGATTTGCAATGCCCAGTTAACCGATGAAGACATCGGACCATTGCTCGTATGGAAGGAGATAACTGGGCACAATGGAGCTCCCTTCAGGTGGAGGATGGCGTACTCAAGCGGAAATGGGAAACGGCGGATGGCAGCTCCTATAGGATGCAAACTATACTTCCCAAAACCGTATCCACAATGTGGTTAAGGAGATGCACGAAGGATCCTCAGTAGGCCACCTTGGGGTTAACAAGACCTTAGCGAAATCGCGGGAAAGGTTTTACTGGCTCCACGTTCGAGAAGACGTAGATGACTGGTGCCGTCGATGCACGATTTGCGCTTCCGTCAAAAGCCCAAAACGACGACTGAGAGGACAAATGTAAACCTATACCTTAGGCGTGCCATTCGAAAGGATTGCTGTTGACATCGCGGGACCCTTTCCTGAATCCGATTGGGGAAATCGATATACGCTAGTCGTGGCCGATCATTTCAGCAAGTGGCCCGAGGTCTACCCCATTCCCAACCAGGAAGCAACTACTGTAGCCGAACAGCTAGTGTTAAATTGGGTCAGTAGGTACGGCGTACCTTGCGAATTACATTCGGAGGAAGGCCGAAATTTTGAGTCACTAGTTTTTGGCGAAATGTGTGAGCTGCTGGGAATACGGAAAACGAGGACAACACCGCTGCATCCCCAATCCGATGGAATGGTCAAACGTTTCAACAGCACGCTAAATAAACATCTGGCCAAGATGGTTGACGAGAACCAAAGGGACTGGGACCGACATATCCCACTATTTTTGATGGCGTACAGAGCTGCCGAACATGCATCGACGGGCCAAGCCCCAGCCAAAGTCATTTTTGGAAAGACTATTCGTCTGCCAACTGAAATAAAGTTCGGAACACCCCCTGAGAAACCCCAAACGATCTCGGAGTACGCAAGTGAGCTAAGACAACGGTTAAACCAGATACATCGGACAGTGCGAAAACACCTTGTATCAGCTACTGACCGCATGAAGACCAGGTATGATCTAAAGGCGAATTCCACTGGCTTCCAGCAAGATGACTTGGTGTGGCTATATAACCCTCAGCGACGGAAGGGTAGGTCTCCAAAGTTGCAGCATAATTGGGAGGGACCATACCGGGTTACAAAGCGAATCAACGACGTCGTATATCGCATACAGGAACACCGTAAGCTAAGAGCCAAAATGAAAATCGTGCACCTGTACCGTCTTGCCCTATATTACATCCAAGGAGAATTGACTACAACTGGTGACACATCTTTTCGGGGCGAAAAGAACTGAGGTGGGGCCAGTGTTACATGCACAAATAATTCTGCGAGCTACTGTTGCAATTGTTTTCACAACCATTAAAAACCTCATGATCAAAAAAGTGAATTTACTTGAAACCACGAGAACCCACCAAGCATGATCAACATCTGAAAGTGACGTCACTCTATCCATTAAGCTGCTCGAATATACTAGGTACCTCTCGGCAGAACATTCGTCAATGTACGAGAAATGGGTTGAATGGCTAGAGACCCTATATAAAGGCGAGCTGAATGAATGGGGGATCATTCATTACAACTGCGATAATAAAAACTGCGATAGAGTGGAGCGCGAGGTAAAGGCGATATTGATTGAGTGATTGTGAAGTGATTTGAGAAGACAATTGCAATAGAAATTTATTGACAAGTGGAAGTTAGACTTTCAATAGTGAAATTAATAATTGTGCATTCTTTTGAATACTCTTTTAAAATTAATTGAAAAAGACATTGCATTTTCACTTTCCCGGAACATTAAAATTATTGGCCGCGAACCATAACACGTGACAATAGTATTATGCGATGGAATCACATAACACCGTATCATAAAAGAGCACGTGAGCGGAAGGCCACTCACCTGAAACGCATCAAGAGGGGAGAGCTCACCCAACGGCTAGCTCATTATAATGGAGGGGCCGGCCATCGTTGCGGGTCCCATACCCGGTCAGCTTTTAGATAAAGGGAAAGACGAGGTTTGGATTTTATATAAATACATATAAATCACTTAATTTCCCACAGAAAATTATCAAATATAGCAACATATAAAAATACTCATCGCAATGCATATATTATGGAAATGGTAATATATTTAGAAAATTTCAGCCTAGACAACTTTCGCTATGGAATTTTTTTAATCGGATCCGCTTTCCATTATTTAAATTCACGTGACTTATTTCGACTTTTAATTATTCTTTGTCACCTATTTGTTCTTCGCTTCAAGTTGAAATGACCCAGTAAAATGTATTCGACTTATTTTAGCATTTTTCTTTCATTGGTTTTTAATTTTTTTTTTAGTTGTTGCGCCATTAATTTTTGATTAATATGAAGGCGACGTATGTAACTCATAAAATAGACAAAAAAATGCATGCAGCGGGATTTTCGGCAATACATATAGTAAAAAAATTGGATAAATAATATAATAAATAATTTTAAAAAACTGGGTACTTACCCAACATCTTCGCCGGGTGCCCGCTGGTGATGTGAGTAATCCTGTGTCGTAATGATGTTGCATATCATATATTAAGAATCAATCAATAATGTAAGCGCATGAGTTATATGACTTAGAAATAATTGGATTATAAAATAACACATTGATAACGTGGGTACAACGTATATTTCCACTGGTTGCAAACTCTCTCATCGGCCTTTTTCCATCGATAGTATTTTACACCTTTTTGGTGATGAATTTGTAACACTATAATCGAGATTTGTTGCAGTCGTTTTATCGTCGTCGAAGTTATAAGATGATGAAATGGTTCAAATTTGCACAAAAGGTAACTCCTAATCTAGAAAACTAGATATGCTGTTTGCTATTAGCTTTTGATGCTGTTCTCCCAAATTAATCCAAATAACAAAGAACTGCCAAATGAACCGTATACGAAATTAACATTAAGCGTGCAAACAAAACATCAATATTTAAATTTCACACGGAAGAGATGATGCTGATAGCTAATACAGTTGATTTGAAGTAAACACGTGTAATGTGACGCCTACGCCCGGGAATCGAAGTGATTCCGATCCCGAACCCTTGCACTCGGCCAGATGGGTATGACCTCGAAATGCAAGTGGACTTCATCTTTCGTGCGGATATCGTTGCGCAGAAAATATTTTTTTTTTTCTTTTTCTCCAAATATTTAGATCTGTGGATTTAAATATTTGAAATAGAATATTAATCGAAACCCCGACGCATTTCGAGACATATCCATTTGGGAATGCCCCCTCCACCGTGGCCATCGAAAAACTATGCCACTGGCGACAAATGGAGATGCACATTGCCGCCATGTGGCGTGCCATTCCACACACATCTGTTTTATCGGTGGTTGTCGGATTGACAGTCCGGCGCCACGAGAAAAAGGAACGGCGGGAAATAACTGAGATTTTTAGTGGTCAACGAAAAAGTATATTTTTGTACGATTGACTGTTTAAAAAAAAAAAAAAAATTTAAAATTCCGAGGTGTTCTTGTGAATAGTTAGATCGTTTGGAGAAAATTGCAAATCCCGGAAAGTTGGCAAAGTTTTCTCGATCTGCGCTATCGCCGCGAGTTTCATAAGAATATCACGGCGACGATAAAATTTCAATGAGAAATTCTTTCTTTGCCATCATCGGGTCTTGTGCATAAGAAGTTGGAGCGGTTCTCGATAATTTCGAGATTGAAAGGCCAATTGGACGACCTAAAAAACGAAAGGAAATGGACATTCTGGACATCGCGAGGGTGTTAATAAATGTCGATAAATAAAACCCTGCGCCGGAAAGCGCTGAGTGCGCTTCGTGGCGAAACGTAAGTGCAAACACAAAATGACGGTACCGTTTGTTTTTAACAGTTGGAATCTTTGACAGGTGGCGTTGCGTTTGATCGCTCCGAGGATCTTTTTTACTGTTGCTCCGCATAAGCTTGCTCTCATATGTGCCTGATTGAAAGATGGATACATATAGGGTTCAAGAACGTAGAGAACGTTCTGTTGGATGGAAAGCAAGGTACCGCTGTTCTTAGAAAACAAGTGAAGTTGTCCAGAAAACATCGATGGATACCCATCAACCTGTGCAGTCATTAACAAAATTGCTTACCAGCACCCTACATCCCAGTGAGCTCCTCAAAAATTGGTGAGCCGAGTGGAAAACAAAAAAAAAATTTTTCAATGAAACAACGGTATCATATTCGGTAATAAGACTAAAGTGTTGTAACCTGACAAGTATGTACGTATTTCTTGCTATTTATCTAACATAAAAATCAACGAATCAAGTCCCGGACTCCACGGGTTATAAAAAAATAAGATAACACAAAAAAATAAGTTTAAGCTATCCAAATTATTCGTAGTTAAGTCTCATAGTTGTTTCAATGACAGCAACAGCGCATACGTTGTTCTGATGTTTTGTAAAAACAAAGGACCTATGATAGGATTTCACACTCATAAGAAGATTCTAAGTGGCTACGAATGTCATTTTTGTATTTGGTTAGTTAAAAATCTTGATGACAATCAAATAATTCGCCGCGATCTGAAATTGGGAAATCTGTTCCTAAACGACTTTTGATCAATAAGAATAGAATGAAAATTAAAGGCAATAATTTTAAGCAAGTTTCTCGTCAATTGAGTAGTTGGATGTATAAATTGTCTGATGAAAACGTACCACAAGTGTTTTCACAAAGCAGTGTTCTGTATTCATTATAAAATTTACCTTCGGCTTATGTTTGGAGAAAACAACCTTTAACCAAGCATGAATTGTAATAGCTTGATCTACTTTGACTTTATTTTTAGGACCATCTCCCTATTTAAATGTGTAGTTGCTTCCCTTAGGATGCGTGACCCTTCTAATGAAATAAAATCAGTATAAAATTCTGGTGGAAGAAATGGTATCTCTCCAAAATAGTTCAAACGCGGAATATTATTTTTTTTGTTTCCTTTATAGCGAAAAATATTTCGATTGCAAAGCAAAAAGGAGAAACGTGTATTTTACTATTGTGACAAGAGTATTTGTATAGAGAAAAGTGAAATTCTTTCAAGATAGATATATCTATCGCTATTTAAATCTCTTTTTAATTATTCACATTTTTTTTTCTTCGAAGTAATCTTTGTGATGGTATTATTTTATTGTTGTCAAGAAAATATTAAAATTAACGAAATATTTTAAGGAAACCGTTTACGGCTATTCGATTTTCTTATATTGCTTTTGGTATATCGATCGATATTGGTAGAAATTTACTAAGAATAATACACCTGTAGCTTAAGTTAAGCCTTTTCTAATGAATCGATAAAGGAGTATTACTTACTCGTATAAAACAATTGTAGGCTCCGATATTCATATGACTTTTTCTTTAAGTGAAGACTTTATTTATTTTATCTGTCTTAACCAGATCAGCTATAACAGCACCAATTACAATAGATTCTGAATTTCGGATTTTTTATCTTTGCTTACTATTTTTCCAGTCGCATGGTTTCTTCGGTTGTTTTCTTTTTCAACATTAAAGTCGAAACTTAATTTTATATCCATATATGTCAAGAAGTAAGGCAGTTTTAAATGCATAGCAACAGATCAAATCATACTGTTAAATCCACTAGAATTATAGTAATCTGAAATCATTTATAAATAAAACCATGAATTGCTAAAGATAACCACGACTTTCCTTTTCAGCAGTTTTTCTTTTTCAGTGGGAAGAGAGAGTGCAGGGTAGGTATGCCGTCGCGAGGGTAGGGTTTCGCCAAATCCGCTGAGGTTGGTTTCGCGTCGCGCGCGGTACGCGGTACCTTTGTTGTTTCGTCATTTTATTAGCGTAGTTTTCGTCGGGTTGAGTTAGGTACCGCGTCGAAACTTCGGGAACGCGAAATAAAAATTAGCTTTTGTATTCTTGACTGGTTATAAGAAGAAATACGGAGTAACGTAAAGTAGGTTTCTTCTCCGTATGGTTTTGTTTTGTAACGCGTTTGAAAAACGGGCATGTTCAGGTGGCTGAAAATATTGTAATTGAGCGTAACCCATTCGGAGACCCGCGACCGAAATCCTCTCCGAACTAGCTGGCCGACAAGCAGCCACCGCGTGAATAGATTACGGTGAACGGATTGGTTGACCTGTTGGTACCGTCCGTTGGCACTACTCAGACTTAACGTCTAGAACCGATGAGAGGTCGGTTCCGCGTTCGAACTTAAAAAATTGAAAATCATTACAAATGGCGCCACGATAAAATTTCAATGAGAAATTCTTTCTTTGCCATCATCGGGTCTTGTGCATAAGAAGTTGGAGCGGTTCTCGATAATTTCGAGATTGAAAGGCCAATTGGACGACCTAAAAAACGAAAGGAAATGGACATTCTGGACATCGCGAGGGTGTTAATAAATGTCGATAAATAAAACCCTGCGCCGGAAAGCGCTGAGTGCGCTTCGTGGCGAAACGTAAGTGCGAACACAAAATGACGGTACCGTTTGTTTTTAACAGTTGGAATCTTTGACAGGTGGCGTTGCGTTTGATCGCTCCGAGGATCTTTTTTTACTGTTGCTCCGCATAAGCTTGCTCTCATATGTGCCTGATTGAAAGATGGATACATATAGGGTTCAAGAACGTAGAGAACGTTCTGTTGGATGGAAAGCAAGGTACCGCTGTTCTTAGAAAACAAGTGAAGTTGTCCAGAAAACATCGATGGATACCCATCAACCTGTGCAATCATTAAAAAAATTGCTTACCAGCACCCCACATCCCAGTGAGCTCCTCAAAAATTGGTGAGCCGAGTGGAAAACAAAAAAAAAATTTTTCAATGAAACAACGGTATCATATTCGGTAATAAGACTAAAGTGTTGTAACCTGACAAGTATGTACGTATTTCTTGCTATTTATCTAACATAAAAATCAACGAATCAAGTCCCGGACTCCACGGGTTATAAAAAAATAAGATAACACAAAAAAATAAGTTTAAGCTATCCAAATTATTCGTAGTTAAGTCTCATAGTTGTTTCAATGACAGCAACAGCGCATACGTTGTTCTGATGTTTTGTAAAAACAAAGGACCTATGATAGGATTTCACACTCATAAGAAGATTCTAAGTGGCTACGAATGTCATTTTTGTATTTGGTTAGTTAAAAATCTTGATGACAATCAAATAATTCGCCGCGATCTGAAATTGGGAAATCTGTTCCTAAACGACTTTTGATCAATAAGAATAGAATGAAAATTAAAGGCAATAATTTTAAGCAAGTTTCTCGTCAATTGAGTAGTTGGATGTATAAATTGTCTGATGAAAACGTACCACAAGTGTTTTCACAAAGCAGTGTTCTGTATTCATTATAAAATTTACCTTCGGCTTATGTTTGGAGAAAACAACCTTTAACCAAGCATGAATTGTAATAGCTTGATCTACTTTGACTTTATTTTTAGGACCATCTCCCTATTTAAATGTGTAGTTGCTTCCCTTAGGATGCGTGACCCTTCTAATGAAATAAAATCAGTATAAAATTCTGGTGGAAGAAATGGTATCTCTCCAAAATAGTTCAAACGCGGAATATTATTTTTTTTGTTTCCTTTATAGCGAAAAATATTTCGATTGCAAAGCAAAAAGGAGAAACGTGTATTTTACTATTGTGACAAGAGTATTTGTATAGAGAAAAGTGAAATTCTTTCAAGATAGATATATCTATCGCTATTTAAATCTCTTTTTAATTATTCACATTTTTTTTTCTTCGAAGTAATCTTTGTGATGGTATTATTTTATTGTTGTCAAGAAAATATTAAAATTAACGAAATATTTTAAGGAAACCGTTTACGGCTATTCGATTTTCTTATATTGCTTTTGGTATATCGATCGATATTGGTAGAAATTTACTAAGAATAATACACCTGTAGCTTAAGTTAAGCCTTTTCTAATGAATCGATAAAGGAGTATTACTTACTCGTATAAAACAATTGTAGGCTCCGATATTCATATGACTTTTTCTTTAAGTGAAGACTTTATTTATTTTATCTGTCTTAACCAGATCAGCTATAACAGCACCAATTACAATAGATTCTGAATTTCGGATTTTTTATCTTTGCTTACTATTTTTCCAGTCGCATGGTTTCTTCGGTTGTTTTCTTTTTCAACATTAAAGTCGAAACTTAATTTTATATCCATATATGTCAAGAAGTAAGGCAGTTTTAAATGCATAGCAACAGATCAAATCATACTGTTAAATCCACTAGAATTATAGTAATCTGAAATCATTTATAAATAAAACCATGAATTGCTAAAGATAACCACGACTTTCCTTTTCAGCAGTTTTTCTTTTTCAGTGGGAAGAGAGAGTGCAGGGTAGGTATGCCGTCGCGAGGGTAGGGTTTCGCCAAATCCGCTGAGGTTGGTTTCGCGTCGCGCGCGGTACGCGGTACCTTTGTTGTTTCGTCATTTTATTAGCGTAGTTTTCGTCGGGTTGAGTTAGGTACCGCGTCGAAACTTCGGGAACGCGAAATAAAAATTAGCTTTTGTATTCTTGACTGGTTATAAGAAGAAATACGGAGTAACGTAAAGTAGGTTTCTTCTCCGTATGGTTTTGTTTTGTAACGCGTTTGAAAAACGGGCATGTTCAGGTGGCTGAAAATATTGTAATTGAGCGTAACCCATTCGGAGACCCGCGACCGAAATCCTCTCCGAACTAGCTGGCCGACAAGCAGCCACCGCGTGAATAGATTACGGTGAACGGATTGGTTGACCTGTTGGTACCGTCCGTTGGCACTACTCAGACTTAACGTCTAGAACCGATGAGAGGTCGGTTCCGCGTTCGAACTTAAAAAATTGAAAATCATTACAAATGGCGCCACGATAAAATTTCAATGAGAAATTCTTTCTTTGCCATCATCGGGTCTTGTGCATAAGAAGTTGGAGCGGTTCTCGATAATTTCGAGATTGAAAGGCCAATTGGACGACCTAAAAAACGAAAGGAAATGGACATTCTGGACATCGCGAGGGAGTTAATAAATGTCGATAAATAAAACCCTGCGCCGGAAAGCGCTGAGTGCGCTTCGTGGCGAAACGTAAGTGCGAACACAAAATGACGGTACCGTTTGTTTTTAACAGTTGGAATCTTTGACAGGTGGCGTTGCGTTTGATCGCTCCGAGGATCTTTTTTTACTGTTGCTCCGCATAAGCTTGCTCTCATATGTGCCTGATTGAAAGATGGATACATATAGGGTTCAAGAACGTAGAGAACGTTCTGTTGGATGGAAAGCAAGGTACCGCTGTTCTTAGAAAACAAGTGAAGTTGTCCAGAAAACATCGATGGATACCCATCAACCTGTGCAGTCATTAAAAAAATTGCTTACCAGCACCCCACATCCCAGTGAGCTCCTCAAAAATTGGTGAGCCGAGTGGAAAACAAAAAAAAAATTTTTCAATGAAACAACGGTATCATATTCGGTAATAAGACTAAAGTGTTGTAACCTGACAAGTATGTACGTATTTCTTGCTATTTATCTAACATAAAAATCAACGAATCAAGTCCCGGACTCCACGGGTTATAAAAAAATAAGATAACACAAAAAAATAAGTTTAAGCTATCCAAATTATTCGTAGTTAAGTCTCATAGTTGTTTCAATGACAGCAACAGCGCATACGTTGTTCTGATGTTTTGTAAAAACAAAGGACCTATGATAGGATTTCACACTCATAAGAAGATTCTAAGTGGCTACGAATGTCATTTTTGTATTTGGTTAGTTAAAAATCTTGATGACAATCAAATAATTCGCCGCGATCTGAAATTGGGAAATCTGTTCCTAAACGACTTTTGATCAATAAGAATAGAATGAAAATTAAAGGCAATAATTTTAAGCAAGTTTCTCGTCAATTGAGTAGTTGGATGTATAAATTGTCTGATGAAAACGTACCACAAGTGTTTTCACAAAGCAGTGTTCTGTATTCATTATAAAATTTACCTTCGGCTTATGTTTGGAGAAAACAACCTTTAACCAAGCATGAATTGTAATAGCTTGATCTACTTTGACTTTATTTTTAGGACCATCTCCCTATTTAAATGTGTAGTTGCTTCCCTTAGGATGCGTGACCCTTCTAATGAAATAAAATCAGTATAAAATTCTGGTGGAAGAAATGGTATCTCTCCAAAATAGTTCAAATGCGGAATATTATTTTTTTTGTTTCCTTTATAGCGAAAAATATTTCGATTGCAAAGCAAAAAGGAGAAACGTGTATTTTACTATTGTGACAAGAGTATTTGTATAGAGAAAAGTGAAATTCTTTCAAGATAGATATATCTATCGCTATTTAAATCTCTTTTTAATTATTCACATTTTTTTTTCTTCGAAGTAATCTTTGTGATGGTATTATTTTATTGTTGTCAAGAAAATATTAAAATTAACGAAATATTTTAAGGAAACCGTTTACGGCTATTCGATTTTCTTATATTGCTTTTGGTATATCGATCGATATTGGTAGAAATTTACTAAGAATAATACACCTGTAGCTTAAGTTAAGCCTTTTCTAATGAATCGATAAAGGAGTATTACTTACTCGTATAAAACAATTGTAGGCTCCGATATTCATATGACTTTTTCTTTAAGTGAAGACTTTATTTATTTTATCTGTCTTAACCAGATCAGCTATAACAGCACCAATTACAATAGATTCTGAATTTCAGATTTTTTATCTTTGCTTACTATTTTTCCAGTCGCATGGTTTCTTCGGTTGTTTTCTTTTTCAACATTAAAGTCGAAACTTAATTTTATATCCATATATGTCAAGAAGTAAGGCAGTTTTAAATGCATAGCAACAGATCAAATCATACTGTTAAATCCACTAGAATTATAGTAATATGAAATCATTTATAAATAAAACCATGAATTGCTAAAGATAACCACGACTTTCCTTTTCAGCAGTTTTTCTTTTTCAGTGGGAAGAGAGAGTGCAGGGTAGGTATGCCGTCGCGAGGGTAGGGTTTCGCCAAATCCGCTGAGGTTGGTTTCGCGTCGCGCGCGGTACGCGGTACCTTTGTTGTTTCGTCATTTTATTAGCGTAGTTTTCGTCGGGTTGAGTTAGAGTAGCATACTTTTCGGTACCGCGTCGAAACTTCGGGAACGCGAAATAAAAATTAGCTTTTGTATTCTTGACTGGTTATAAGAAGAAATACGGAGTAACGTAAAGTAGGTTTCTTCTCCGTATGGTTTTGTTTTGTAACGCGTTTGAAAAACGGGCATGTTCAGGTGGCTGAAAATATTGTAATTGAGCGTAACCCATTCGGAGACCCGCGACCGAAATCCTCTCCGAACTAGCTGGCCGACAAGCAGCCACCGCGTGAATGGATTACGGTGAACGGATTGGTTGACCTGTTGGTACCGTCCGTTGGCACTACTCAGACTTAACGTCTAGAACCGATGAGAGGTCGGTTCCGCGTTCGAACTTAAAAAATTGAAAATCATTACAAATGGCGCCCAACGTGGGGCCTGAACATCCTAAGGGGGAAAGAAATTCGCGTCTTCTGACGAGTTGGTCCTTTATGGAGAATGTAAGGTACTCTGGTACTCGAGTCCCACTAACAGGAGCAGTGGAGTAGTGTGATACACTCTAGCAGTCGCTTCACGTGAGTTTTAGCTTCCGCTCTCCTTTGTTTGATTTCTTTTTTCGCGACAGAATCCTTCCGATGTGTTGTCCCAGGCTAACCCCTGTAAGGACCTTCTATTTTCTTGATGGAACTGCCAGTCTGATGGGTTTACCTATCAGCATGGACTCTCAAGAAAATAGAAGGCTACCTTGCCTTTATGTCGCGGAAGGATTCTAACTATTTCGTATGCGTGATAGACGAGTGGTATCGGTTCAACGTTCGGTGGCGTATGCTGGAATTGCGGAGCCCGGAATGCTTCCACGCGTCGGGAAATTTTGACCACGTACAAAATCGTTACGGTAGCTATACCACTTGTCTCGTCGAGTCCTTTAACGTAGATTAGAAACGGTTTGTAATGTATGTGGGTTATGGGGTAAATTTCGTAAATCGACCAAAAGCACCCTTTCTTCGGCAGATTACCACGTACTCTCCTTTCCCGTTGGAGGAGTCGACCACTGAAAAGGAAAGTGTATATCAAATTATTTTTTTTTTCTCTACCTTCTATATATAGCTCGCCACTATCGGCCACTAAAGTACCTATAAGTTTTTTATATATACACATATATTAGGGATATAGTCAGGTTTTAGGAGTTATCTTATATTATATATTTTAATTTTTTTTTTCAGCACTATTAACATCACCCAGATTAAACAGAACCAAAAATGGCAACGAAGCGGACTCCCGATAAGCGGTGGACCCGATCCAAAACGGCCCAACCCGCGAACTGCGGGATCTGTTTCGAGGACGTAGTGGAGGGGGTACACAGCGTGCGATTGGATTGTGGACATCTATTCCATCGTGCCTGTGTACAACAGCTCCTCCTCACGTCCGAGCTGTGTCCCTTATGCCGGCGACCCATCGAGCGGACCGCCCTAGACGTCCCCCTCGGAACGCCCCTACCAACGCGTGGAGCAGTGGCGAAAGGAGTTCCAGAAGCCGAACCGTCACAACCATTTTTAGACCTGCAAGGAGCCGTAGGCGGTGAAGTTCCGGCCGCAAGTGTCGTGTCCGAGGTGACACCCATGCCTTCCGCCCACTCCATTGACACCCTCGTGGCGTTGATGAGGGATATGTCGGAGAGGATTGGCAACCTGGAGGGAAAGCTCCAGAACCTCCCTATGAGCCAACCACCCAGTTGCGTGAGAACTCCGCTTGGCTGGGAGCCCAATCCCAGTGTGGCGATGCCCCACTCCCGACAATCCGAGCAATGGGTCCCACCTCCAAGGAACTCGGGAATGGATCCCAGAGCTCCCGAATATAGACCACGACACAGCACCGCACCTCCGTTGGTACCTCTAGCCCCCGAGGCAGTTCAGTACAACAGGTCAATCGAGGATGCGATTCCCCCCGGGAACGCATTGACACCTTTTCGAGACCCGACGCCTCGTATCATGGAGAGTTGGTGCCTGAACTTTACAGGGTTCAACGATATGATATCGGCGGACCGGTTCCTTTTCCGGATTCAGGCGTTGGTATCCAGCACCCTGGGAGGTGATTCCTCGGCCTTCCTCCGGCATGCACATCTTTTGTTCAGCGGCGACGCTGCCGACTGGTACTGGAGCTTTAAAGAATCAACGCCACGTCCCACTTGGCACTCTTTCAGTGCAGCCTTCCGCAATCGATTTGAGGATGGCTTCACTGAGAGAGAGCTAAGGGAGCAAATAAAGAAACGGAAACAAGGCGCTCACGAACCGTTCGACCAGTACTACATAAGCATAGTGAAGTTGAGCACTCGCCTGCGAACAACCATCCCCGAGGACGAACTGGTAGAAATTATCAGAGAGAATATGCGCTGGGATCTTCAGAACAGCCTTCTGCATTTTCCCATCAACACCATACAGGGATTGCGCCTCCATGCCCGTAGACAAGAACACTTGGATGAGCGGCGAGGCACCTTCCGTCCACAACCTCGCATAATGGGACCAAATCCCCGGAATCATCACACCGCGGAGTTGATGGCAGCAGACCACCTGCTTGCCGATCCAGTACCAGTACCGAGGAGCGGAGCACCACCGGAGCTTGAGGACCCAGCCTTGATTGATCGACCCTCCCTTGAAGCAACTACAAGCCCGACGGTCTGTTGGAACTGCCGACAACCGGGACATCGGTTCTATGCATGTCCAGCGGAGCCGACGCTTTTCTGCTACCACTGCGGGAAGGCCGACACATACGCACCTGACTGTGCAAATTGCAAAGGGCGAAAAAACTTGCCACCGAGTGCCGCGACCACCCGTCGGCACTCCTAAACCCCGGACGAACCAATCCAGACCCCATCACTAGCTATGACCCAGCTCCCGACATGACTCCCATTCTGCTGACTCGCACCGCCAAACACAGTTCTCCCGAAGTTCCACAACCGACGCCATCCTTCGCCGAGGCCAACGCGCAGGGAAATGATAGCGAGACGAAAGTTCCTTGGCATGTAAAACCTTTTCATGTCAGGCTGCGGAATTATTTGGCTACTCGACAGCGCATCTTCCATGAGGAGTTGTCCCACCGCGAAGAAAGCGAGCCACGCGTCGGATGCGGATCTTCTGGAGAAAAGTCAGGCAATCGAGGAAGGTGCTGAAGGACATACAATTAGACGAATTATTGAGGGATGATGTTCGGCCATATGCGTCAGTACACCTCCTGCAAAAACGAGTGTCAGGCTTAGTCGATACGGGAGCCAGCGTGAATTGCATATCTGCCGATTTTGCAGGGGAGGTACTGGCAATGCACGCGGACCAAATCCGTCATTTCATCTCCTGGTTAAGCACGGCGGACGGAACTCGTCACTCTGTAGTGGGAAAAATTATGACGGATGTCACCTTTAAAGGAGTAACTAAACCTCTGGAATTTTTCATCATACCTCAATTAACCCAGAATCTTTATCTAGGAGTGGATTTCGTTCGAAAATTTAACTTGGCCCCGGCACTATTTTCCGGTACGACCCTGGAGTCCGTCACCCCGTTCCTGACCAATCTCAACCCTCCCACTTACTACGACATTCACTGGATGTAAATCAGCAACTGCGTCTTGACTCGGCTATATCGGCTTTTCCATCGCACGAGAAGGAAGGTCTCGGGCGGACTGCCCTGGTGTTCCACACTATAGATGTGGGGGATGCTAAACCCATAAAACAGAGACATTTTGCCATATCTCCGGCGAAGGAAAAGTCGTTATATGCCGAAGTGGATCGAATGCTAGCATTAGGCGTGATCGAAGAATCACAGAGCGCGTGGGCTTCCCCAGTCACCTTAGTTGTCAAGCCGAACAAGGTCCGGTTATGCTTAGATGCCAGACGCTTGAACGCCATCACAGCCAAGGACGCATACCCTCTACCGTTGATTGAAGGCATTTTGAGTCGGTTGCCTAAAGCCCACTTCATCACGAGCTTAGATCTCAAGGACGCCTTCTGGCAAATTCCTTTAGACCCCGGTTCAAAGGAGAAAACAGCCTTCACAGTCCCAGGTCGGCCCCTATATCAATTCGTGACCATGCCATTCGGATTGTGCAATGCCCCCCAAACAATGACGCGCCTTATGGATAAGGTGATACCACCTCATTTGCGGCACCAAGTTTTCGTTTACTTGGACGATCTGTTGCTTATAACCGAGACCTTTGACGAACACATCGACCTGCTTCAGGAGGTGGCGCTACACATCCGGAGGGCAAGATTAACCATCAACATACGGAAGAGTCAGTTCGTGATGACGGAGGTGAAGTATTTAGGTCACATCATTGGGTATGGCCATATCAAGACCGATCCGGACAAGACTCAAGCGATTGACGTCTTTCCATTACCCAAGACCACCAAGCAATTACGCCGATTCTTAGGCTTATGCGGATGGTACCAGCGTTTTGTTCGTGACTATGCCACCATTACCACTCCCTTGACCGACATGCTGCGTAAGGGACGTAAATTCGTCTGGGAAGAGCCCAGCTTGCGAGCCTTTGAAGAGCTAAAGAAGTGTCTGACTACAGCCCCCGTACTGCACAGCCCGGACATTGACAAACCGTTCTCAATCCATTGTGACGCGAGTCAACATGGGGTGGGAGCAGTCTTAGTCCAGGTTGCACAAGACGGCGAGGAGAGACCTATAGCCTTCATGTCTCACAAGTTGAACCCAGCCCAGCGAAATTACACGGTCTCCGAGCAGGAATGTCTAGCTGCGGTGTTGGCAGTGAAACGCTTCCGAGCCTATGTGGAGGGACACACCTTTGAAATCGTTACGGACCACGCTTCTCTGAAATGGCTAATGAGCCAGACTGATCTCAACGGCAGATTGGCCAGGTGGGCACTGAAATTACAGGCATGTGACTTCACAATCCGCCACCGAAAAGGAAGCCAGCATGTAGTCCCCGACACCCTATCCAGAATGTTCGCCCCTGAAGGAGCCGAGTTGGTCCAAGAGGACGACAGCCCCCAATTGATCGATCTGGACCATCCTGCCTTCAAGTCAGCCAGCTACACCCAACTGATTCACACTATCCAGAATCAACTGTCCCAGCTTCCTGAACTGCGGTTGACGGATGGATTTATTTACAAGCGGATGGGATACGCATCCGGAGACCCCATACAAGAAGAAGAACAGTGGAAGTTGTGGGTGCCCGAAGAATTAACCACTGATCTTATCAGACGGGCTCATGACCACCCATCAAGTGCGCACGGCGGTTACGATCGTACCCTTAGGCGGTTGAAAACCTGCTTCTTTTGGCCTAAGATGGCACAACAGATAAAAGCGTACGTGGCCTCCTGTGAGCTATGCAAGTGCACTAAAGCGCCCAACACCATTCTTCGGCCTCCCATGGGTAAGGTTGAGGTCCCCGAACGCGTGTTCCAACGCTTGTACATTGATCTTATCGGTCCTTACCCTCGATCTGCTTCTGGTCACACGGGAGCTGTCGTGGTCCTGGACCAGCTCTCTAAATTCCCTATCATAGAACCACTACGTAACATGCACACTGGACCTATACTCAGCTTCTTGGAGAACCGAGTCTTTCACATGTTTGGAGTTCCGGAGAAACTTGTCTCCGACAACGGGGTCCAGTTCACCTTCAGCAAGTTCCGAGACCTGATGTCCAAATACGGCATCATCCACCAACGAACCGCCGTCTATTCACCACAAGCCAACGCATCCGAACGACTGAACCGTACGCTCATAGCGGCCATCCACGCCTATGTCCACCCGAATCAGAAGGACTGGGATCGCAAATTGTCCGCCATCACTAGTGCTCTGCGCTCGTCGTACCACGCCACTACCGGCATTTCGCCGTATTTCGCATTGTTCAGCCAGTACATGATCTGTCACGGAAGCGCCTACCGGCTATTGCGGCAACTGAAATCGCTAGAGGACCCAATCGTGGTTCTGGAACCGCACGAAAAGCTCCAACTTCTGCGAGATCAACTGCGGGAGAAGATTGAAGAAAGTAGACGGATGGGAGAGGAGCGGTACAACTTGCGATCTCATCCTTCTGGCTTTAAGGCAGGCGACGAAATATATCGTCGAAACTTCCGGCAGAGCGATGCCACCCGACATTACAATGCCAAACTAGACAAGAAATTCGTGAAGTGTCGAGTCCTACAAGTAATAAGCCCCACCCGATACCTCATCGCGGACATGGCTGGTAAAACCCTGGGAATTTACCACGCAAAAGACCTTCGACGATGAAGTACAACTATTTCACACGATAAACCTTGGCTTACCTAAATCTCTGCCTAGACGAAGACCTCCGAATAACACCTGACTCCCTACTGTATAGCCACTATCGAGTCTTCACGAACATGGTTGTAGCCTATTCCTCGAAATCGACCTTCGACCCGCCACGGCCCTAACCAAGACCTTTTACATAGGAGGCGGGATCGTAATTACTTCGATTTGGGGGGGGGGGCTGGGGGAATGTGTAATGTGACGCCTACGCCCGGGAATCGAAGTGATTCCGATCCCAAACCCTTGCACTCGGCCAGATGGGTATGACCTCGAAATGCAAGTGGACTTCATCTTTCGTGCGGATATCGTTGCGCAGAAAATATTTTTTTTTTCTTTTTCTCCAAATATTTAGATCTGTGGATTTAAATATTTGAAATAGAATATTAATCAAAACCCCGACGCATTTCGAGACATATCCATTTGGGAATGCCCCCTCCACCGTGGCCATCGAAAAACTATGCCACTGGCGACAAATGGAGATGCACATTGCCGCCATGTGGCGTGCCATTCCACACACATCTGTTTTGTCGGTGGTTGTCGGATTGACAGTCCGGCGCCACGAGAAAAAGGAACGGCGGGAAATAACTGAGATTTTTAGTGGTCAACGAAAAAGTATATTTTTGTACGATTGACTGTTTAAAAAAAAAAAAAATTTAAAATTCCGAGGTGTTCTTGTGAATAGTTAGATCGTTTGGAGAAAATTGCAAATCCCGGAAAGTTGGCAAAGTTTTCTCGATCTGCGCTATCGCCGCGAGTTTTATAAGAATATCACGGCGACGATAAAATTTGAATGAGAAATTCTTTCTCGTTCGGTTTTGTGTTTGCCATCATCGGGTCTTGTGCATAAGAAGTTGGAGCGGTTCTCGATAGTTTCGAGATTGAAAGGCCAATTGGACGACCTAAAAAAACGAAAGGAAATGGACATTCTGGACATCGCGAGGGTGTTAATAAATGTCGATAAATAAAACCCTGCGCCGGAAAGCGCTGAGTCCGCTTCGTGGCGAAACGTAAGTGCGAACACAAAATGACGGTACCGTTTGTTTTTAACAGTTGGAATCTTTGACAGGTGGCGTTGCGTTTGATCGCTCCGAGGATCTTTTTTACTGTTGCTCCGCATAAGCTTGCTCTCATATGTGCCTGATTGAAAGATGGATACATATAGGGTTCAAGCACGTAGAGAACGTTCTGTTGGATGGAAAGCAAGGTACCGCTGTTCTTAGAAAACAGGTGAAGTTGTCCAGAAAACATCGATGGATACCCATCAACCTGTGCAGTCATTAAAAAAATTGCTTACCAGCACCCCACATCCCAGTGAGCTCCTCAAAAATTGGTGAGCCGAGTGGAAAACAAAAAAAAAAATTTTCAATGAAACAACGGTATCATATTCGGTAATAAGACTAAAGTGTTGTAACCTGACAAGTATGTACGTATTTCTTGCTATTTATCTAACATAAAAATCAACGAATCAAGTCCCGGACCCCACGGGTTATAAAAAAATAAGATAACACAAAAAAATAAGTTTAAGCTATCCAAATTATTCGTAGTTAAGTCTCATAGTTGTTTCAATGACAGCAACAGCGCATACGTTGTTCTGATGTTTTGTAAAAACAAAGGACCTATGATAGGATTTCACACTCATAAGAAGATTCTAAGTGGCTACGAATGTCATTTTTGTATTTGGTTAGTTAAAAATCTTGATGACAATCAAATAATTCGCCGCGATCTGAAATTGGGAAATCTGTTCCTAAACGACTTTTGATCAATAAGAATAGAATGAAAATTAAAGGCAATAATTTTAAGCAAGTTTCTCGTCAATTGAGTAGTTGGATGTATAAATTGTCTGATGAAAACGTACCACAAGTGTTTTCACAAAGCAGTGTTCTGTATTCATTATAAAATTTACCTTCGGCTTATGTTTGGAGAAAACAACCTTTAACCAAGCATGAATTGTAATAGCTTGATCTACTTTGACTTTATTTTTAGGACCATCTCCCTATTTAAATGTGTAGTTGCTTCCCTTAGGATGCGTGACCCTTCTAATGAAATAAAATCAGTATAAAATTCTGGTGGAAGAAATGGTATCTCTCCAAAATAGTTCAAACGCGGAATATTATTTTTTTTGTATCCTTTATAGCGAAAAACATTTCGATTGCAAAGCAAAAAGGAGAAACGTGTATTTTACTATTGTGACAAGAGTATTTGTATAGAGAAAAGTGAAATTCTTTCAAGATAGATATATCTATCGCTATTTAAATCTCTTTTTAATTATTCACATTTTTTTTTCTTCGAAGTAATCTTTGTAATGGTATTATTTTATTGTTGTCAAGAAAATATTAAAATTAACGAAATATTTTAAGGAAACCGTTTACGGCTATTCGATTTTCTTATATTGCTTTTGGTATATCGATCGATATTGGTAGAAATTTACTAAGAATAATACACCTGTAGCTTAAGTTAAGCCTTTTCTAATGAATCTATAAAGGAGTATTACTTACTCGTATAAAACAATTGTAGGCTCCGATATTCATATGACTTTTTCTTTAAGTGAAGACTTTATTTATTTTATCTGTCTTAACCAGATCAGCTATAACAGCACCAATTACAATAGATTCTGAATTTCGGATTTTTTATCTTAGCTTACTATTTTTCCAGTCGCATGGTTTCTTCGGTTGTTTTCTTTTTCAACATTAAAGTCGAAACTTAATTTTATATCCATATATGTCAAGAAGTAAGGCAGTTTTAAATGCATAGCAACAGATCAAATCATACTGTTAAATCCACTAGAATTAAAGTAATATGAAATCATTTATAAATAAAACCATGAATTGCTAAAGATAACCACGACTTTCCTTCTCAGCGGTTTTTCTTTTTCAGTGGGAAGAGAGAGTGCAGGGTAGGTATGCCGTCGCGAGGGTAGGGTTTCGCCAAATCCGCTGAGGTTGGTTTCGCGTCGCGGGCGGTACGCGGTACCTTTGTTGTTTCGTCATTTTATTAGCGTAGTTTTCGTCGGGTTGAGTTAGAGTAGCATACTTTTCGGTACCGCGTCGGAAATTCGGGAACGCGAAATAAAAATTAGCTTTTGTATTCTTGACTGGTTATAAAAAGAAATACGGAGTAACGTAAAGTAGGTTTCTTCTCCGTATGGTTTTGTTTTGTAACGCGTTTGAAAAACGGGCATGTTCAGGTGGCTGAAAATATTGTAATTGAGCGTAACCCATTCGGAGACCCGCGACCGAAATCCTCTCCGAACTAGCTGGCCGACAAGCAGCCACCGCGTGAATGGGTTACGGTGCACGGATTGGTTGACCTGTTGGTACCATCCGTTGGCACTACTCAGACTTAACGTCTAGAACCGATGAGAGGTCGGTTCCGCGTTCGAACTTAAAAAATTGAAAATCATTACACACGATGATTTTCGCTGTTGCACGGAAAATGGATTTAGTGCGTGGCACTTCACTTCTATAATGCAATACACCTTTTCTGTATCTATATAATTGCAAGTAAGCCGGGTATCGCACCATCGAAAATAGATCCGCGAAAAGCGCGACCGTTTCTATTTATCATCGTCATCGCTACCGCAATAATACATTCACTGGATAAATGCACTAAACAATTGCAGGTTATGGGGTTTTGTCCCGAAGGTGGAATTTAGGGGACTTTATACATTCACCTTGAGCACTAAGCACACAAATCTTGCGCAATTCCAAATTCCAATCGTTAACCGTAACCTTACAACTAGTACCAAACGCGCCGCAAGAGACGAATTTTCTTCGACCAGAGATGTTGGTTGGAGGAAAGTGCGCTTCGGCGCCCGTTCGAATTTTTCATCTGCGAAGATTCAATCAATACCCACACATCTAATCAATTCACGCAAACTTTGTGGGAATTTCATAAACTTTGCGCAAAAATCACAGTCCGTTATGTCGTTGCCGGCACGCTCTTCTGACCTGCTCAATGCGTGGCGATTAAAAATAGACCTCCCATTGTTGTCAGTCGTCCCGTGCTCTATGTGTTGCACCGGGACTCGACCCGCTTCCCATTCATTCCACTGCACACTTGCCTTCGCCGATGCAATACGTGCATGTGCAGTGGGAAAAGGTGTTGCCAGGTCCGCATTTCAATTGCAGATTTGAATTATTAAATTATGAAAAATAATACTATAGAAAAATCTAAATAATAATAGAAAAAAGTAAGTATCATAAAGAATAAAATTATAACGAAAAGTCTAAATTCAATATAGAAAAAAAAATGATCAAAAATTTATATTTAATAAAAATAAAAAAAAAAATATTTTATGATTTATAACTATAAATTAAAATAATGGAAACAAATGTCTTTTTCAAATCTGCAATTAAAATTTCGGATAGGTGTTATAAAAGTTTTCGAGCAGTTTGGTTAGGCGACTGCTCGATTACTACAATGCACATTTTTAATTGGAGGCAAATTATAATAATAATGTTTAACAGAGATCCCCGAATCGGTCTTCTCCACTGTTGGACACGATCGGGTATAAGACCTGCATCAATGTTGAGGCACCTTCACGCACTCAGTCATCAGGTAATGGTTTTTCCCTCTATTGTAGGAGGCTCTCACTTTTTTCTAGATTGGCCGTTTCTTTGTTGCGCATACATAAGGACATTTTTGGCATCCGTTCTACACGTAGATAAGCTCGAGCAAAAACCTTATTAAACCGCTAAATAACTTCACGCACCTCCAATGACCCATACTGCAATTTGTTGAACATTTCGGTTTTTTACTTCTTAGTTTTATGATTCAGCTGGCTTCCACCTGGATGTCAACAAACACTCAACAAATTCAAATTTAAATGCGCTTTATTGATTCAATCGTTATAATTTTTATAAAAACATAATGCAAGTTTTAAAACATTATAAGACTCAAAAACTTAATGGTCCACATGTTACTGTAAATATAAAATATTATCAAATGAAAATCCCTAAAGACGTTTGATTTTTGGAAAAATAAAAAAAAAAACAACTAACTTCTTTAAAAATTAACATATTGTACAAATAACACTGCAAAATAGTATAAACTTCAGCTTATATCTAAATATATTCTAACCTACATCTAGTAAAATTCAATTGTAAAACTTTATCTGATCCTAATATAATCCTATCACATTGAGTAATTAAATAATATTGGAGTAGACAACCACGTGACAATGTGGTCGCAACAACCCCTGCGACCACTTTTCCTACTGCTACACTCTTGTTTACAACGTTAGAGAGAGCCAAATTGCACAAGCACACATGGCTGCTGCTCAATGTAAACAAATTTTCATACAATACCAAAAATTTGTTTTGTATTTGAAAAACGTTCAGCATTGTATGAAAAACATGCAAAACATTAATATATTAACTACTCACTTGTGAAAGGAAACACCTACAGATCCTTTTCCACTATGATTTTGACACGAAGGCACTATACATTTCATTTTGAAATTCGAAATTAATTTCACAATGTCACACGTTAAAGTTAGTTGAATCACAAACGGCAATCGAATGTTTAAACACTTGGAAAGAATTTAGATTGCGAACACTTTCCACCGTTTTAATATTGGGTAAGATTCGCGACGAAACTTGCAAATTGGCCAGTTTGGCGTCCAATTTGCATCAGTCAACTTAACAGACAAATCGCATCTAGTCAGCTTCTGGAACAAGAAAGTGACCAGCAAGAGGCAGACGGGGAGGAAATGACAGACAGATTGTTTGGAAGAGAGCAGAAACCGGTCGCATGCTCTCTCATGCATTTTATATTAGCTTAGCCTATCCAGTTCTTATTCATCTGAGTCCTATCGCAATATACCTCACCTTAAACGGTTCCACGCTGGGCTCTCAGGTTGACTGGGGAGGTGTTTAGAGGGTAGTCTAGTCGCCTTCTTTTGAGCATGAAAGTCCCACACTCTATGCATAAATGGCACTCACCTCCCTGCCACAAAAAAAAAATACACCTAACCTTCAAGTTAAAGCTTATCCCTTATCCTAGTGTAATACACATCACAGTATACCTAACTCTAATATTGAAACTTACACCTTATTTTTGAAAAAAGTGCTAACACAAACAGACAATAATAACAACAATGAACTGAAAATCAAAACAAAGCTACAAAAACACAAGCCACAAAGTAAAAGTCAAAGTCAAAAGCGCTTTATTCAATACTAATCGGTATAAATTTTCAAAGAATATAAAGCAAATTCTAAGCAACAACAATACAAAGACTTAATGGCCCAAATGGCTATCTAAATTTATACGTCATCATAGAACACAGCTCATAAAAAAAACTATAGCAAATTCAATTAATTAAGATTATTACATTTTTTGCAATTCAATTGGAAAAAGGAGAAAAAATCAACCAACAATATCTTAAAATTATTTATAATTTAAACACAGCAGTGAACTTTGATCCTACACCTAATATGTTTTAACTTAATTCTAATAAAATTCAATCAAAAACTTTATATTATACTAAAAAATTCTATCACAATATTCCTAACCTACGCGTTTAATCTTATCTCTAACCTAATATAATAAACATAACATATACCTAACCTATCCCTAATTTTTAACACAAATCAAAACAATACTAAATGTACCACAAGCCACGAATAAACATATATAATACACACACACAGATTGCTCCATCCCACCCCGATCAGCCTAAACGAACTTAGAAAATGAGTATCTCATTGGAATCTCAAATCCGGAGGATATTTTATCGTCTTATTCGTAGCCCGTCTATACATATGATATATAACTGGAATATAATGAGAATCAAGAACATACCAATTCGAGTCCAAATACACGAATGCTTCTAGAGGAATGAAACCAGTAGTGGGACAAGTCTCAATTTAGCCGTCCGTAGGGTGAAACGGTTGAGAAATCCAGGGGTTTTAGCTCACTAAATATGAAGGTATCGACTCTCGTCACTTTATCAGTTAAATCAATTCTCCTGTTCGATATAAAGAGCCTCTAATCCATTTCAGGATTTCTGTACAGACCGGTATATGCACGAAGACAATTCCTTTTGGAAACTCAATTTTTTCATTATACTAGCGCCCTTATTATAGCAGACCTGATGTCCATATGCCAAAACTGGCCTGACTAGGGTCCCGTAACAGATAATTTTGACTTTTTGATCAATATATCTGGAATGAAAGCGTCGTCGAAGGGTCATGACTACTTTTTGTACTTGACTGAGCATGATTATGATATGTTCATTATAGTAAAGATTCTGATCAAGATAAACACTAAGGTATCGAACACAGGATTTATGGGAAACCCATTCTGAACTACCCTGCTGCCTGTATTTCGTCTCTGGTTGGTGGTGAGCCCGAGACCTCTTGCTCTACTTCTGCAATGTTCACAGCTTCAGTCATTGTTGGGGACACTGTGAATAGCTTCTGGAAATATTGCAGCCATCTGTTTTTAATATCGACTGGGTTGCATATGATTGCTCCTTGTACACTTTTGCAGAGACTTGTTTGTGGATTGAAGCCGTCTCTTAGTTGTTTAATAGAGGCATACGCCGATCTGATTTCATGTAGGGTCACGTTTTCGTTTATCTGTTCGATCCTGGTGTTGAATGTCAGTCGTTTCTTATTTCGGCACATTTTTTTAGCTTGCCGGGGAAGGCTTTTATATTGTTCTTCTTTGGCCCGACTTGGTTACTGGATGTATTCTTTGTGCGTCAGGTTTCTTATTTTAAATCGCTTTCTTACATTCTGCGTCATACCATTCGTTCCTGCTTTTCTTTGGGTGGTGCCCCAAGACCTCCTCAGGTGCTTCTGTCACAGAATCTCTTATTGTCTTCCAAATGGTTTTGATGTCATCATTACTTTCTCCCGCCTGCGGCGATATGTTGATGCTTTTTCCACCGCTGACACGTATGTAGACATTACTGAGCTATCATTTAGCTTATGTAGCGGGTATCTCGGAGTAACTGATGATACTTGTATACAGCTCTTGGAGATGTGGCATCGAAACTCGACCCTTATAAGGTAGTGGTTCGAACCACAGGCAGCGCCCCGGAACGAGCGCCTGTCGAGAATGCTACTGCATAATTTATGACCGGAAAAAATATCAGAAACTGATAAGCGAACTCATGCATTTAGCAGTAACGACTCGCCCTGACATCATTTTTACTATTAAAAGGTTAGCCCAACACAACAATGAACGACATTTGAATCATTTTCAGAAAACAAAGTATTCTGCGCTATCTGATGAAAACTAAAGAAATATGGTGTAGTAACGAATGCCATATTTGAAAGCTACGTCGATGTTGATTGGGGAGGATCAACCAGCAATGGACGATCCTACACCGGCTACGTATTTACACTTGGTAGTTATGCTATCACTTGGGAATCGAAGAAGTAGTCAACAGTAGCACTCAGTATAATAGAGGCTGAATACATGACTCTCAGTCAAGCAATGAAAGAAGCTTTGTATCTCCAGGATTTAGTGAAGGATATTGGCTATGAACAATTTGTGGAAGCACCAACCATCATTCGAGGTGACAATCTTGGTGCATTATATCTGGCCAAACATCCGATGCACCATTTGCAGAACCAAATTCATCAATGTCCGTCATCATTTCGTAAGGGAGAAATTCGAAGCAGGAGTTATCAACCTTCAACACATTCCAGCAAATAAGATAGTAGCGGACATAATGACAAAGCTATTGCCACAAGTGAAACACGATTTCTGTGTTCATTTAATGAATTCGTATTGAATTAAATTTTCAAATGTAACGTAACGAAGAATCATTTTAGTTGAATTTTTAATTTTTTGCTTGCAGTTTACAATGCCTATTAAGAGGAAGTATTGAAATAATAGTGATTGTAGCTAACGTGGCGCCACCAGGCGGAAAAACCCTTAACCAAAATGAACTTTCATGTCACATTCACTTCACTTGTGTTTCTTCCATGAATAAAAGTCAAAAATTATAATTGATTGTGAATCACCTCTTGTGTCCCGATACGAAATTATTCTTGTTACAAAACCAAATCTTTGTACCAGTGCCGATGAATACCAAACAGCCCTCAAAGTTTACGATGCTCAAAAATGAAATTCAATTTGAAATTTATATGTAAATTCTTTATTTAATGCAAAGCTGCATAACGATTCATACATATAAGTCAATTACGTTTAAAATATTCGCGTGAAAAAATAAAGAATGAATACAATATTATAAGCAAACTGGCTCATTAGTATTTTATTGCATTAATTGTTAGATTTATTGTAATATGTTTACGCTATGGAAATCTAATGAAAATCTAGACTATGAACATCATTCAAACACGTAGCCGATGTACTAATACACTTGCAGCTCTTTCCCGAAGGTGACCTCAGATTGATAAGACATAAACGATCATCCGAGCAACCTCCATTGTGCGTTATACATGGGCTGTGGTGAACAGGACACATGTCTGTAATAGCAACCATTCCAAACATTTTATGACTTCCAAAAATTGGTGTCCGTATACTAGCTTGTCGCGAACCATAAACGTCAACACTTTCTATACGTTTTCTGCAAGAAACATATTTAGTGAATTTGAAGTCATATGAGCAATTAATATCATTTACGTATTCCAGTCGGTCCAGTAAAAATGCTCAGCGGTACTTGCAAGACCAAATGGATAAGATAAATTAGCTGCAACAGTTCGTAAGGCTTTCGAGTTGATAGTTAAACACTCTACTTTGTGTGTGCCAGCATCAGCAAAACAAAGATCACCCGTAGCACGGTGGACAACCAGTGAGTTTGGAAGCACTACAGAGGGCTTACTGAGGATAACCTCCCTACCTGTTCCATCCAGCTCTGACATTTCAATTTTGGGTGCTTCTCGATTCCAATCAGACCAGTATAGCTTACTGGAAGCACGATGCATAGCGAAATGGATTACTTTCTTTTATTTATTTCCAGTTAGTACTACTTAATTACCTTCTTAGGGGATCGACAGCAATACCTCGAGGATTCACCAAATACTTGTTGATTATAGTTGCACGCTGTTCAGGGCTGTCTAAGTTGGCTACTTCAATTGTATCCTTCATAGAATCAGTCCAATAAAGTCGACGCGACATCCAATCAACTGCAATTCCTTCTGGCGACATTACATCTATGTAAAACGAAATAATATTTAGTCGAGAAACAATCGAAATTCCACTAAATGTGCATTTACTTTCAGTAATGAAAGGCTTTGCATCCGTTCCATCGTACTTTGAGCTCATAATTTTTTTTGCTGCAATATCTCCCCAGTATATACGACCTTCTGCACAATCATTATCTAGCCCTATAGCCATTTGCGCCACAGAAATTGGCTTTCCAATTTTCCCGTCGAAGGGCAACCGAAGAATCACTACACCTTGGCTTATCAACAAAAAGCCAGATTCATGTTGTGATATTTCTTTGCAGTAGGACCCATTTCCTAAAAATCCTGAAATATTCAGAAAGAATTATTTTATTCGTGTAGAATTAGATAGAAATACAAGCAATACATTTTTCTCCAAGAATTCAATGAAATATGCACTACTTTGTAAACGTCAATGAGAGAAAAATGAATGAAAATATGCTTTACTTAAACCATTTTCAACATTTTGCAAGCATAAAGCGGATTCAAAACATAATAAAATATTCTCATACTTAATGGATTTGAGGGCAC
>OZ017740.1:166906476-166953976 GCA_963969285.1 Odontomyia ornata | reverse complement strand
CCGAATGCTATAATGAATGCGCTAAACATGCGTTATGGAGACGATCATCTGAAGCAGATTTACCGGGCACAGCTACGGAATCGGATGCAGAAGTCTGGCGAAACCTTGCAGCAGCTAGCACAAGACATTGAGCGACTGGCACTCTTGGCTTACCCAGCGTACGACCCAGAACATCGAGATGACGTAGCGGCAGAAGCATTCATCAGCGCCTTAAAGGACAAGGAATTGCAACAAGCCGTGCGGTTAGCTCAAAAGCAAACAGTCAAGGATGCATTGGCTTATAGTTTTAATTTTGAGGCAGCCAAAAATGTGACCCGTACCACTGCCCGGGTTCGCGAGGTAGTGGCAGATAATTGCAGGTGTGAGCGCGTGGGAATTGAGCGAGAGCTGCAGGTGAATGGTGCGCCTAGATGCTGGAATTGCGGGGAAAAAGGGCACCTGCAAAGAGACTGCAAGAAGGGAAGAAGACCAAGCTATTGTCCAGGGTGGTGGAGATCCAGACCGTGTCAGGAGCCTAGAATGGAGGCCCATCAAACTGCAAGGGCCAACTTCGTGGGGCGAACGTTGGCTAGGAGTATCGACATCCCCAGCACCGTGCCAAGGCAACATCGTGGAGAAGCAGACAGATGCCTTCCTGGTCAAGTTGATGAAGAACAATGCACCCTAACAAACGACTCTGGTGCAACCCGATCGATGATCCGACTAGACCTAGTGAGGCCCCAACTGCTTCACAAGGGCAGAGTTCATGGAACTGCTGACGCCCTATCTCGTCATCCATGTCCAGCTTACTGCAAACATTGCCAACGGATTGAGGAAAAGGAGCCACCCGTTGATCTACGAGTGATAACGGCCGAATTCGATGAAGGTTGGTCATCGGAGGAGATTCGAAATGCCCAGTTAGCCGATGAAGATATCGGACCATTGCTCGTATGGAAGGAGACAACTGGGCAACCTGAGTGGAAAGACGTTTCAATGCATGGCGCAACCCTGAAAAGCTATTGGGCACAATGGAACTCCCTTCAGGTGGAGGGTGGCGTACTCAAGCGGAAATGGGAAACGGCGGATGGTAGCTCTTATAGGATGCAAACTATACTACCCAAAAGCCGAATCCACGATGTGGTTAAGGAAATGCATGAAGGATCCTCGGGAGGCCATCTTGGTGTTAACAAAACCTTAGCGAAATTGCGGGAAAGATTCTACTGGCTCCACGCTCGAGAAGACGTAGAGGACTGGTGCCGCAGATGCACAATTTGCGCTTCCGTCAAAGGCCCAAAGCGACGACTGAGAGGACAAATGCAAACCTATAACGTAGGCGTGCCATTCGAAAGGATTGCTGTTGACATCGCTGGACCCTTTCCTGAATCTGAATGGGGAAATCGATACACGCTGGTTGTAGCTGATTATTGCAGCAAGTGGCCCGAGGTCTACCCCATTCCCAACCAGGAAGCAACTACTGTAGCCGAACAGCTAGTGTTAAATTGGGTCAGCAGGTACGGCGTGCCTTGTGAACTACATTCGGATCAAGGCCGAAACTTTGAGTCACTAGTTTTTAGCGAAATGTGCGAGCAGCTGGGAATACGGAAAACGAGGACAACACCGCTGCATCCCCAATCCGATGGAATGGTCGAACGTTTCAACGGCACGCTCAATAAACACTTGGCCAAAATGGTTGACGAGAACCAAAGGGACTGGGACCGACATATCCCACTATTTTTAATGGCGTATAGAGCCGCTGAACATGCATCGACGGGCCAAGCCCCAGCCAAAGTCATTTTTGGAAAGACTATTCGTTTGCCAGCCGATATAAAGTTCGGAACAACCCCTGAGAAACCCCAAACGGTCTCGGAGTACGCAAGTGATCTAAGACAACGGTTGAACCAGATACATCGGACAGTGCGAAAACACCTCGAACCGGCTACTGACCGCATGAAGACCAGGTATGATCTAAAGGCTAATTCTACTGGCTTCCAGCAAGATGACTTGGTGTGGCTTTATAACCCACAACGGCGAAAGGGTAGGTCTCCAAAGTTGCAACATAATTGGGAGGGACCATACCGAGTTACAAAGCGAATCAACGACGTCGTATACCGAATACAGGAACATCGTAAGCCGAGAGCTAAAATGAAAATCGTGCATCTGGACCGTCTTGCCCCATATTACACCCAGGGAGAATTGACTACAAATAGCGACACATCTTTTCGGGGCGAAAAGAACTGAGGTGGGGGCAGTGTTACATGTACAAATAATTACATGTACAAATAATTCTGCGAGGTACTGTCACAATTGTTTTCATCATCATTAAGAACGTCAACGAATGAATTTACTCGAACCCACGAGAATCCAACAAGCATGATCAACATCTGCAAGTGACGTCACTCCATTCATGAACTTGCTCGAACCTACCAGGTACCTCTCGGTAGAACATTCGCCAATGTGCGAGAAATGGGCGAATAGGTAGAGACCCTATATAAAGGCGAGCTGAATGAATGGGGGGAATCATTCATTCAACCGCGAGAAGAACTGCGATTGTGTGTGGGAAGCGATATTCTTCGAGTAGTAGAAAAGTGTGTTTCGTAATAGTGAAGTAATTGAGAAGACAATTGCGATAATAAATTTATGGACAAGTGTTAGATAATTTTAATAGTAACAATTAAAATTAGTGAAAGTATTAACTGATTATTGTGCATTTTATTTAATTAAATAAACACTCTTAACTTAAATTAAAAGACATTGCGTTTTCACTTTCCCGGAACATTAAAATGATTGGCCGCGAACCAATAACACGCGACAATATTTAACAAAAATGTATTTTGTTAAGTTGTTAGGACTGCCCTTAATTACTATGCCAAATATGAGCATGATCTGTAAACCAGTTTGTTTACAGCAGCTGCTTAAGACGGTACGGATCAGTAGTGCGTTGCAATTTTTGTGATTTTTTTTATTGTAACCGAATTTAAAGGCAAAAACGCAATAAATACCATCGATCAACCACCGTATTCACCAGATTTGGCTCCGTGTAATTTCGTGGATTAATTCAATATTTTGCATTTTATTTGCAATTTCCGGGTACTGTTTTGTCACAATACATATATAAATATATATATATATATATATATATATATATATATATATATATATATATATATATATATATACATATATTTATATATATATATATATATATATATATATATATATATATATATATATATATATATATATATATACACTACCGTCCAAAAGTATTTGAACACCCAGAAAACGATGATTTTGATAGAGTTAAATTAAATAAAACATAGTCATATCTTTACAAAAGATGTATTTTTATTGTTTATTGAATGACAACAACAATCTACAACCAAAATGTCAGAGGTAGGATTCATCTATATCTCCTCCTTTGCTTTTGATAAGCGCCTGATAGATTTTGTGCAAACGTGCAATCAGTTTTTATAATGTCGTTGCGGTAATTTTTCGCCATTGGTCCTGCAATATTCGCCACAAGTCTTCCTGAGACGTAGAACAACTTGTGCGCACTTGTCTGTCTAGTTCATCCCACAGCAGCTCTATCGGGTTCAGGTCTGGGGACTGAGGGGGCCATTTCATAATTTTCAAGACAGTTTGTTTCTCTTTTTCTTCCAGAAACTGCTTGCACCGTTCGGATGTGTACTTAGGGTCGTTATCTTGTTGAAAGGTAAACCCTGGACCAATTAGACGGGTCCCAGATGGAACAGCATGATTTTTCAAAATGTCCTTGTATCCTTCTTTGTTCAGTGTTCCCTGTATTCTTGCAATGTCTCCTACAGCGGAACCACCAAAACAGCCTCAAATTATCACAGAGCCTCCCCCATGCTTGACTGAAGGAACGGTGTATGATTCTAGTGCTTTCTCACCAGGCCGACGGCGTACAAACATTCTTCTTTTGCAACCAAAAACTTCAAATTTCGATTCGTCGCTCTACAGAACTTTTTCCCACTGAGCAGTTGTCCAATTTCGGTATTCTTTTGCCCATTGTAACCTCTTTTTCTTATTTATCGCTTTGAGAAGCGGCTTGAATACTGCTACGCATCCTTTCAGACCAGCATCAATAAGCCTTCTTTTAACAGTAGTCACGCATACCGGTTTAGTGCGGTACACATTAAAGTCTGCTGCAATTTCGGGTGCAGTCAAGCGTCTGTTGCGTTTGCTCTTTATCACAATGCTTAAATCTTTATTTATTGGATTATTGGACGTTGTCCCCTGAGCCTCAAATTTCTTGGTGATGTAGTGAACAGTTGAGAGTGGCATCTTCTGCAGTCTTGAAATTTCCCGAAGAGACCAACGATAATTCCTCTAATTTTTTCGGAATATTCCTTAGTTTTGCTCATTTTTTCTTATAAATAAATCAAAAAGCAAAACGTTCAAACAACTGAAACTTTATATTAATGATACACGTTTTCAAGTCAAGTGAGATAAGTTAACTAAAGCAAAACTGTTTTGTGGGCTCACTTTAAGTGTCAAATTGACAAACTAAGCCCAAAAATAAAATTCAGGGTGAAACAAGAGAAGTATCGAAAAACTTATAAATGCGAAGAAATTTATGATGTTATTTTAACAACATAAAATAAGTTCAAAACAATAATTTGGGTAATACTTTCGTTTGAATAACATCGGAACGGGGTAGTTCAAAAGACCATAAACAATAAATATGCATCTGGAGCGTTATTTCTGTTTTACACAAAAATATGCAGGTGTTCAAATACTTTTGGCATATATATTCCGCTTTGTCCAAATGCATTTATTGAAGGAAATTTTTCTGCCTTTTTGCTGGCTTTTTTTGAGGAATCACCAGAGTCGCGAATTGGTTTCTCCTCCTTTTTCTTTGTTTTTAAATATTAAATAAAATTGACATTAGCATCTTTATCGGAATCACCTTCGTTATCTACTTCATTTTCCATTTCTTCTGCCAGTCCTTCCTGCGCTGCAAAACAGTTTTGACTATCATTAATGCCACCAGCAGTTAGAATTTCTTCCAAACTCGTTTGTCCACATTTTTCTTCACCTTCGTTTCCTGTTAGACTTGTTTAATCGGCTGCGGCTTTTGGATATGCATTCTTTTCTTGACCAGATCTTCGAAAGGCTGTATATGTAGGTTCAGTTCTCCATGTTTTAAAGTAGTTTGATCACTCGTTGCGTGTAGCGTGTGTTTTTAATCGCTCCTGTCATTAATTTTAAAAATTAATCAATTTTTCACAAAAGTCAGTTTCAAAAAATTGAAATAATTTTTTACGAGCCAGTCAAAAGCAAGTTTTGGTTTTATTGGGGAAGAGTTTATCGTCGAAGGCATTGACCAACGATATCAATAAATCAAGAAAAGGCAACAAACCAAAGACATAACTCGGGACTGCTGTATGGAGGAGCCCGACAGCTTCCCTCCGTTGGGGGGCCCGGGGAGAGTGAAAATGTGAAATTGGCGGCAAGTGTCAACAAGCGAAGATACACGAGCACCCAGGACTCAACAGATGGCGGCCGTAAGACACAAGTGGTCGAGGATAGGCAGGAGTTGAGTCGACTTCGAACTGAAATCGAAGAATTAAAATCAAGAATCAAAACGTACGAAGACATGTTCGAGACAGCAAAAAAAGTGCAAGATAGTGAACCGGTACCAAAAATCGATAAGCAAGCAAAGCAGAAGAAAGCTGCTAATCCAATCATCACAGAAGAAGTATTAAGTGCTGGAGACACCAACGAAAGCCAGAATTACTTTGTAGCGCTGGGCGGAGTCCAACAGGATATGGATGTTGATGAAAATAATGGAAGAAATAAAGATAATGATAATTTTATAATTTATTTAAAAAATAAGAATAAGGAAAATAAAAATAAGGAGAAGAAACCAGCCCGTAGTTCTGCTGGTCCTCCACAAAAAGTAAAGAACACAGAGAAAGTTCCGCCAATTAATGTCTTCGGTCAAAGCGGAAAGGACATGTTTCGGCTGTTGGCAACCGAAAACAAATTCACAAATTTTGAAATCAAACGAATCAAGTTCGAGAAGTTATCTATTAAAACGAAATCACTGGTTGATTTCAAATCAGCGAAAAATGCTTTAAATTTTGGGGAGGTTCCACACTTCACTTATACCCCCAAAAGCGAGAAGAACCAAACGTTTTTGTTGAAGGGCTTGGATTGCGGAGAAGATACCGTCGATCTTCTTCAGGTGCTCAAGGAAGCAGCACCACAAATCGAATTTATCTCAGTTAAAACATTCGCGACAAGAAGGTCGACGGTAGAAAAAAAAATTTACCACTTTATTTAGTACAAATATCAAATAAGAGCAGTCCAAGCGCTCCTCAACAAATCAGATATTTAAATTTCTGAGTGGTGAGGTGGGAACGCCTCCAGAAACGAGAAATCAACCAGTGCTATCGCTGCCAACGATTTGGGCATTCGGCTGCCAACGATTTGGGCATTCGGCTGCCAACCGCGCCATGCATTAACGATGTGTCAATTGCAAGGACGCGCATGCTCCCGGTGAGTGCAAATTGGCTCAGACGGAGCCAAAAGAGAAATTATATTGTGTGAACTGCGGTGTTTTTGGTCACACGGCATCATATCGAGATTGCTCCCGATATCAGGATGCAAGATTAAAATTTGTCCCAAACAAACACAACTACACCGCAGCGTCTTAGCTCCGAACTACGTCAAGCCCGGAGTATCATTTGCACAAGCCGCTAGCGGACCAGCGAAAAATGGGGTAAATAGTGAAAATAATGTAAGTGGCAATAATGAGCTGCTTCTCAAAATTTTACAGCAATTAAATTCTCTATCGGAAAGAATCGATAAGCAAGATACAAATATTAATCTTGTTTTTCATCGTTTAGGGGTTTCAAATACCTCAAAATAATTTGTGATCCAGTCACATTCCTATGGATAGGATTCATCTCATCTCGATCAACGTCAACTCCATTGTTACTATACATCGGCGTGATTATCTCCTTGAATTCATTGTTAGGCAAAAGCCTGACATCATGCTTCTCACCGAAACCAACCTCAGTTCATGGCGCTCTATGACAATCAAGGATTTTGAATCCGTAAGAAACGATAGGGTAATAGGTGATGGGGGAGGTGGCACCGGGATATTAGTTCGAAGACCCTATTGTTTCCAAACTATTGAAAAAGTCGAATTTAAAAGCTTTGAATCTCTTGAAGTGTCCATTATCAAAATCTCACTGCCAGATGGGGATAACCTCTTCGTTATCTCTGCCTATGCAACTGGTGGAACTGTTCTCAAGCTCAAGGAGGAGCTCAATTCCTTGTTTGAAATACTCGAATTGAACAGGCTGCATAACTATTATATTCTTGCAGGTAACCTGAACGCCAAGCATACATCATGGCTGAACGCCACCAATAATCCAAGAGGTGTATTCCTGAAATCGTGGATAACAGAGAACCAAATTGAATACAGGTGCAATCTATATGGGTCGGAGTTCCCAACATACCCTAGGACAAATTCATATTTGGACCTCTGCATTGCTGACGCAAGACTTGAATTCAGCTTTAATAGTCCTCAACGGAAACTGCAGGTGCTTCCTTACGATAGCGACCATAACGCAATTGTAATGGAAATCAATCATCACAGGGATGATTTCTTCCTCATTCCAGTTCAACGTGAAAATCATCGGTTGAATTTAAAAAAAAAAGACTGGGGAAAGTTTCAAAAGAAGTTTAATTGGGAGTATCAGAAGCAATGTCCCCCTTCTGATGATGGCAACTCTTGCTCAATGGTTCCTAATGACAGGAATCTAACTAACGATGAAATAGATCTCTATTTGTCGAAGTTAGAGACGCTGACATTGGAAACGATTGAGAAAGTAGTTCCCAAGATTAAACATCGAAACAATATAGAAGGATATGAAACACCAACCATCGCAAGGTTGAAAAGATTGAAAAGCCTCCTTCTCACACGCGTCAACAATATTTATCGACGATTTTTGGACTTCAACCATCCCTCGTTGTCTTTGTTGAAATTACAGCTGAAGAATGTACGGAACTTAAGCCGGTCATACTTCAGGAGTGAGGTCAGCAATCAATGGGCGGGAAAATTGAGGGGTAATAGCCCACAGGACCCAGACGGCGTTTTCGCGAAAGTGAATAGCATATTCCGCAAGATGTCTCGAGTGAAGGTATCGAATCTTGAAGTCACTAGTGATGAGATAAATCTTCTCGATAGGGCTGGTATCGAAATTGATAGTACGACTCCGGATAGAAATGGAAACAGGATTATTTGTGAAGGATTGGATAAGCTTGCCCTGATTGGAACACATTTTGAATTGGTTCATCTACTAAACCCTGAGAGAGGGAACGAAATTTTTTCAGAGGTCGTTGAAGCAAAAGTTTCCGACTTCAAATCAAGCCTGAACGGCCAATCAATTCTTCATTTCAATGAAACATTAACATCTGACCTCATACCAAGCTTGAATCTTATTGATTATTTTGTCAGCTATGAAGACTTGTGTTTCAGTTTTGCAGGATAAACAACAAGAAATCATGTGGTATAGATGGTATTCCAAATGTAGTTCTGCGACATTTGTCTAAGGATGCTATTAAAAATTATTGCATATTGTTCAACAACATGTTGAGCAATTCATATTTCTCAAATGAGTGGAACGAGGCTACGGTGTTTCCGATCTTGAAGAAAGGAAAAGAATCTTCGTGCCCGAAAAGCTATCGCCCAATCAGCTTGCTGCCTAACATCAACAAGGTGTTTGAAGTGATACTCAACAGAGCATTAAACGCCCAAATTGAGGAATATGAGTCGATGCCGAATTGCCAATTTGGTTTTCGTGCCAGGCATTTGACCACACATGCAATAACGAAAGTAACCTCAGACATCTGTTGGAAACTAAATGATAGATAATGTGTTGGGGCATGTCTCATTGATATGGAGAAAACCTTCGATACGGTGTGGTTAGATGGACTAGTTTTTAAACTCCTTCAGGACAAGTTCCCCAGACACCTTGTCGCCATGATGTGTAATATGTTATACGGGAAATCGTTTGTTGTAACTGATGGAAATCTGACAACAATGCGCGAGTTCAAAGTCTTGAATGGTCTACAGCAGGGAACAGTTACTGCACCTCTGCTCTTCTCAATCTTCATTCGCAAGCTATTGAACGGCTTTGATTTTAACGTCTCGCCAACGCGATCATTGGTAGCGTTTGCTGATGATCTGATCATCTATACGGGAGACCGAAAAGCTACAATAGATCAGAGAAATCTCCAAAAACTGTTCAATGATGTACAGCTGTACACTGACAATTGGCGAATGAAAATCAATGCGCAGAAGTGTGAAACAGTCTTGTTTCGGACAACGCTGCAGGGGGTCATTCAAGACCTGAAACGTAATTGGAAAGATTTCCACATCATGGCTGGCGAGGGTAGTTTAGAACGGGTTCCACATAAATAAATCGATACCTCGGTGTTTATCTCGATCAGTATCTGTGCTGTACTGAACATGTCAAAATCATGCTCAGTAAGGCACTTAAAGTAGTTATGGCCCTACGAAGAATCTTTCATTCCAGATACATTGATCAAAATGTCAAAATAATCTGTTACAAGACACTGGTTAGACCAGTTTTGACATATGGATGTCAGATCTGGTACAACCAGTGTGCTAGTACTATGGAAAAATTAAGAGTTTTCGAAAGGAAATGTATTCGTGCATGTAATGGTTTGTACAGAAAGCCCGAGACGGATTGGAAGCACTATATATCGAATAGAAAAATTTATCAAACCGCTCAAGTGACAAGAGTCGATTTCTTCATATAGAAACTTCTTCGGAATCATATCGCAAGATCTGTGACTGTGAGTGAAAACCCTTGGATATCACAGCCATTCCACCCTGCAGACGGGTACATTGCGACTTGTCTCGCTACTGGCTTCATTCCTCCAGAAGCATTCATGTATTTGGACATGAATCGATATGTTTTTGATTCTGACGGCATCCCAGTCATATATCACATGTATCGACGGGCCACCGATAAGAAGATAAAATATCCTCCGAGTTTGAGTTCACGAGACCAACAATTTCAATGGAGATACTCATTTGCTAGATTCGTTGAAGCTGATCGAATTGAGACGGCGCAGTCCAGGTATGAATGAAAATGTCTAAATTATTCGTGTTTATTTTCAGTTTTGGTGTTTTTTGTAACTTAACTTTTTGAGTTTCAGCTCATTATTGCTACATTTAGTGTTGTTGTTTATTTTTGTTAAAAATTAGGTTAAAAATTAGGTATAGGTTAGGAATATGTTATGTTTATTATATTCGGTTAGAGATAAGGTTAAACGCTTAGGTTAGAGATAAGGTTAAACGCTTAGGTTATAGAATTTTTTAATATAAAATAAAGTTTTTATTAGAATTAAGTTAAAACATATTAGGTGTAGGATCAACTGTTGTGTTTTAATTATAAATAATTTTAGGATAGTATTGGTTTGTTTTTTCTCCTTTTTCCAATTGAATGAAATAATATGTAATAATCTTCATTGATTTGAATTTGCTATAGTTTTTTTTTAATGAATTTAATGATGACGTATAAATTTAGAGAGCCATTTGGGCCATTACGTTTTCTATTGTTATTGTTTGGAATTTGCTTTATATTCTTTTAAAATTTATAACGATTAGTATTAAATAAAGCGCTTTTGACTTTGACTTTGATCATTTCTCCATTGTTTGCAATTATTTGTAACTTACATTCACCATCTGGAGAGTTCTCTTGTCACGTTTTCTTGTATTGATTGTCGCCAGCTTCATATTTGGCATTTCTCCAGGCTCCCTCAACGGATTTGAAGCCGTCGGGCTCCTCCATACCAGCGGTCCTGAAGTTGTCCTAAGATTCTTCGCTTCCCTTTACGTACCGAATTAAAATTATGATTTTCGATATAAATTGCATGAATCACTTCCTTTGATGATACGATAAGCTTTTTCCAATAAAACTTAACTTCAAACCGAAAGCTAGTTACAGGATTTAAAAACACGTCAAAGTTAAAGTCCAAAGTACTTTATTCTATACTAATCGTTATTATTATTTTCAAAGAATATGAACAAACAATAAAAATACGATAACCTTTGAATTTATACACTATCAATCTAAATTTTTTCATCAAAAAAGCAATTCCAAATTCAATTTAAGTTAAATCATTCAAATGGGTTGCAAAGTTGCATTTGAAATGAGGAAATCCTGGATGTATTTCATACAGTCCAGCCGTTTGCGTCACTCACGGGATATTTAATTTGGAATAATTCAATCATTTGCGCAAACTTTCACGAAAGACCCGCCCAGTTTCTTTTCTTTCGTTTGCCACACGCTACATAACCCGTATGATCATGCAATTTCGTGGCATTCCGGACAGGGTTTATTCCCGGCAATTTTCATCAACCACTTTAACCTGCAACCGTTATCCAGTACTGGGTTGCGGAAATTGCAGCTCACTCTAACAACATCCCTACCGGTTACCCGAATTAATACCGAAATTCCAACCACAATGACTTTGGATCGAACACTGGGAAAGTATTTCAGATATTCTGACTTCCTTTTTACTTTAAACGATGCATGAATCATTAGGTTTTAGCAATCAGTTAGCGCTCCTAAAGCTCTTGCGCATGATTTATGCGAGAAGCTGAACTAAGCCGCTCAAACGAGCTCAGCTTTAACACATACCACAAGCGTACATTGCTGGTGGGCAATGTACAATCGACCGCACAAATTTACACTCGTTTGATGTTAATAACACGTAAAATACAAATACCACTTGATCAAATATCAAAATGAGTTGAGATTTCAACAATAAATTGAAACGACACCGCGTCTACAATTTATATCACTCAAAAATTGCATGTTACACAAATAATTGTTGCGATTTTACACGCTAAATCACGCAAAGAGTTAATAGGCGAAAAATTACAAATGTCAAATTCGAGTTGATAGCCGATGAAACTCAAGTTTCAAATAGAAGAATCTTTTTACTCGCGGCGTCCGCGCTGGTTGGCGATTTCAAGCAGACTCCTCGACCCGTAACCAAAGCTTGTCTTTCCTCTTTTTCCCGTGTCGGTACCGGTAAAATTCAATCAGCTGCTCACTCAGCTGAACTCGAATGCATTCTGTCATGTAATGCAACATTAGCCTGCACTAAATCAGTGTTTCCACATCCTTTATTGTAATGGGCAGATTTAAATTTTTTAAAACCAAAATTTAACTTAAGTAGAGAAATTTTAAATGAACTAAAGAAATTTGAAATGAAGTTAAGAAATTTAAATCAAGTGAAGAAAATTTACATGGAGTAAAGAAATGAAAATTTTAAATAGTAATTAAAATTAAATTTCATGAAAAATATAATTAAAGGAAAAATTTAAATTTTAATATAGAGGAAAATTGATATAAAGCTACATTTAATATAATAATAAGATGAAAAATTATCCTACAATTTTTAATTACAAGGGAAATAATTACATATTTTTCTAAATCTGCCATTACAATTTTGGATAGCAGGGTTTTCGAGTAGTTTGCTTATATGACTGCTCGATTATTACAAGTCGAATCACTTCTTGTTTGTTCCCAACTATTTGAGTTTTATGCCTACCATCTGCGGAGCATTCCTGGTTACTCGTATGTCTCCTATTATTGACGATTGCCACATTGGAACAGGTAGCTAACAGGAACGGCCCGATGCTAATGGAACACTGATTTTTCTTGTCATCAATTCTCGCTGTCGATAAGGAAAAATCTTCATATAAGCATATGATTTTTTTGCATTCGCTGTCAAATCCAGCTGTGAATCCGCTTCAAAAAACTCGTTTGCTGTGGGATTTTTAGTTAAAATCAGAAACAATTTGTGATTTGTGCGCTATTCATTAACAAGACAATAAGATACAATCTATCGGTTAGATTGCAAGTGAGAAAACTATATATTTCGAGGGAAAAGAAGGAAAATGCAAATGAAGCTTCTAAAATCATGTGCATTGTGAAAATATGCAATAATAGAACGCACCGTCAGCCCACAGGAGTATCATTTCATAGGTAAGTAACAACATAAAATGTAGAAAGCACAATACAATATTTAGAAGTGTTTTTTCACTCAAAATCACTGCTTCCAATTCATGCATGATTATGTTTACATTTCGGTGGCGACCATTTTATTCGATTAGTTTTCGCGTAGTAGCGCCTGCATTTTGGGGGCAAGTTTTGCTAGCATATTGCTTGAATAATTTTATTGATGAAATCAATTTTATTTCTTTTTCCAGGAGTCTGTTAAATGATACTGGACATACGAATATATGGAGATGAAAAAATTATTAATGGGCAACTATCGTTAAACTGTTTACTTTTATAAATCTCATCTGGATCTCAGACATATTTTTGTTTTTGCAGGCAAATGCAACGAGCTTAGCGACAGTATTGATTTCAAGCGCCTCTCTGGATGTGGAAGCTATTTCATCCTCGAAAGCGGAAAGCAGAATCCCGCAGTTGCTAGAATTATTCTTTTAACAGTAGGCATATATAGAATGAATTCCATTTATTATATTATTGAATTTTCAAATGAATAAAAGTAATTTCGAAATAATTGATCTTTATATTAACAAGCAGAAGGATATATGAACTCTTGAAAAAGATGCTTTGGACAAATAATTCGAATTTTGTATTCAAACTTTTGATCAATTTTATAGCCTATATCAAAGAGATAAATTTAATATCGGGGCACAGGATAATTCATTATGGGACTAATCACTGGTTTGAGAAATTCAACAGTAATAGACGACGTATTCATAACCAATATATGCTCAAATTTGTTCCCTCATATAAATTGATTAAAGATATCACTAAGCTATTTTTGATCCATTCGATCAAGTCTCGCCTATTTTTTTTTTTTTTGTGGTAGGGAGGTGAAGGCATTTACGCCCGCCGAGTCTGGCAGTGTGGGACTCCCATGGAGGATACCCTTGGACTACCCACTAAACACCTCCCCTGTCAATCTGAGAACCTAGCCTGGAACCGTTTGACACATTACTTCGGGCCGGGTCTCGTTTTGTTACGCCGTGAGCGCCTTCAAGCTGGGGAGTCCCTTTCCTAGCGGGAGGGGAAGAGGAAATGCCAGAAGAGCGATCTCCCAGCCCCAGCGCCTCCGGCTACTGTGAGTCCCTTTTATATTTCAGGACTGCCCGAGCATAATGTGCCACCTGGTTCCATTTGTCAACCGATTCGAGCATCACCGCAACTATATTATCCGGAGTGAGCTCTCCTGTCTCCCTGTAGAGCTCCCTTCGCAGCCTGACCCATTTTGTACACGCAAAAAATGTGTGACAGGCATTGTCCTCCTCTCCTGGGCAAAACCGACAATCGGGAGACCGTGACTTACCGATCTTGTGCAGGTAAGACTGAAAACACCCGTGCCCGCTCAAAAGCTGGGCCAGATAGAAGTCAGTCTCACCATGCCTTCGACTTAGCCATGGCCTCACGTCCGGGATGAGGCGCGCAGTCCACCTTCCCTTCGTGCAATTCCCCCAAGACTGCTGCCAATCGTTGAGCGAGCGTTGTCTCTCCTCGTGGACAACCATCTCCCTCGCATCCTCGTTTCGGCGCAGGTAAATAGCGCGGCGCTCTCTAGCAAGGAGGGCGACAGGTTTCACGCCTGCAATCACTCTCACCGCCGAGTCGGAGACTGTTGGATACGAAGATGCAATTCTCAGTGCTCCTCTTCTCTGTACCTGTGCCAATCGTTTTCGGTATACCTCCTTGCTGAGAGCGTCGCCCCATAACTCTGCTCCGTACAGTAGCACTGACCCTACAGCACTCATCAAGAGGCGTCTTCTTGATGGGCTGGGTCCCCCTACGTTGGCCATAAGTTGACTCAGGGCCGATATTCCCGGAGCAGCCTTCTCAGCCGTTGCCCTGATTTGCTCAGAGAAACTCATCTTCGAGTCGATCAGTAGCCCCAGGTACTTCACCGCTAGCTTCGATTCGATTTGTATACCTCCAATACTGATCATCCTTACTCTAGGGATTCTCTTTTTTGTCAAGATGACCACTTCGGTTTTCTCCAGTGCTAAACTGAGCCCGCGAGCAGTCATCCAGTCCCTCACTCGGCGCATTAGCATACCTAGCCTAAGTTGCGCTTGTTCAACGGTGCGTCCAGCGACCAGAGCCGCAACATCATCCGCATAGCCGACCAAGCGCGACTCATCTGGCATCTCAAGTCTCAGTAGCCCGTCGTAAGATACGTTCCACAGGTCCGGAGCAAGGATAGATCCCTGAGCAACACCCGATGTAATTTCCATCCTTCGTTGGCTTTGAGTCGTGTCGTAGAGCAGGCTTCGGTCCTTTAGGTAGTTCCTCAAAAGCCGCATGAGATATTCTGGAACTTGAAAAGAGTTTTCCAGCGTATCCAGAATATCCACCCATCTAGCGGAGTTGAAGGCATTCCTGACGTCGAGTGTCACCAACAGGACGATCCGTCGCTTGGTGCGACTATATGCCTCTGCCTTTTGGACCGCGTTCACCACCTCTGCAATCGCATCAATGGTAGAACGTCCTGCTCTAAAGCCGTACTGCCGAGGAGATAGGTCCCCAGCAGCACGAATCGCGTCAGTGAGTCTTCCCTTGATGAGTTTCTCTAGCACTTTCCCAGCCGTGTCTAGCATGCATAACGGGTGGTATGCAGACGGCGATTCGGGATTTCCCTTCCCCTTGCTGATCAGTACGAGCCTCGCCACCTTCCATCGTACCGGGAAAACCCCGTCCCGTAGGCAAGCGTTGAATGTGCTGAGCAGCAAGTCAGAACAATGGTGATAGACGAGCCGCAACACTTCAGCTGGAACACCATCTGGACCTGGAGCCTTCCTCGCTTTCAAGGAGAGGAGTGCCTCCTCCAGTTCCAGCTGTGTGAAGAGTGGGCACTCTACTGCTGTTTCACCATGGACAGCGTCAATACGGACGGGATGGGCGGGGAAGAGTCCCCGCACTATCACGTCCATCTTTTCCGCGTCATGTATACAAGGCTTCCGTAGGGCACCAAGTTTCCCCATGACCAGCTTGTAGCCAAGGCCCCACGGATCCTTGTTCACATTGTCCACTAGGTCTTGCCAGCAGCGAGCCTTGCTACTGTTGATCAGTTTGCGAAGGCATTTCCTGGCTGACTTATATGCTGCCAACTGGTTGCATGCCTCGTCACGGTTCCGCGCCCGTTGAGCCTCACGCCGAAGCTTGTGACACTCCCTCCGCTTTTCAGCGATTTCAGTAGACCACCAGTACACTGGGGGCTTGCCGTGCCGGGGTCTTCGGCGGGGCATAGAAGCGCAGCAAGCAGTCGTGATTATGCTCATGGTAGAGTTCACCACGTCTTGAGCTGCCAGTTCTTCCGTCCCCTCCGAAGCTCCCTGCAGCGGCTCACCTGCTGTGAGAACCTTGACGAACCTCTCGACGTCCATTCTTCCAATGTTCCATCCAGTTGTAGAAGGCCGAGAGCACGGACGTCGGGAGATAGCATCACTTATCTCAAGCAGAATGCACTGGTGATCACTGGCTGAGTAGTCCTCTAATACTTTCCAGTTGTGTATCCTCCGTACTAAGGACTCCGAGGCAAATGTCACGTCCGGTATGGTTCCCTCACAGCCAATACGGTGGAAAGTTGGCGTATTTCCGGAGTTTAGTACGACGAGGGCCGTCCTGGCCGCCATTTCCAGGATTCGTTTTCCCCGCGGATCCGTCCGAGGCATGCCCCATTCGATTGCTTTAGCATTGAAGTCGCCCCCAACGAGCACTTTACCCTCTGCGTTCGAGACAGCGCCCTCCAGAGCATTAGGCTTGGCTTGGAAAGGTGATATCGGCTCGTTAGGCATTAGGTAGACACTAAAGAAGGTGATCCCTGAGCACCGAACCCACACGAAACCATCCCTCCATCCACAACTCTCCGCTTGAAAATCACTGTTCCGAACCCAGATAGCGGCAGTACCAGTTTCATCAGAGTACCATAATGCAGGACTTTTATTATGGTGTTGCTCACTCAGCAGCAAGAAGTCGGCTTTCATGTCCCTCGCAAACTGCTCAAGGAGATTTTGGGCGGTTGAACTGCGGTGTAGGTTTAGCTGCAGGATGCGGGTCATCGAAGCTCTGATTTGGCCTTGGCTAGGGCTTCCTGGAACACCCGGCATTTTCCTGATCCCAAGACGTGTCCAAAATCAGGTTTTGGATCAGCATCCTTGCAAAGAATACAGTGTGCCTCTTTCGTACACTCTTTTCTTTTATGTCCCATTTCACCGCATTTGTAACATAGGGAACTCCTATCGGGTCCTTTGCATACTTGTGTGGTGTGACCATAACCAAGGCATTTGAAACATTGGAGAGGCGTTGCTCTTCGCCGTATCCTACAGACAACCCACCCTATTCGTACTTTGCCCTTGTTCAGGAATTGTTCGGCGTCCTTTTCGGTCAAGTCAACTATGGCCATGCGTTGTCCCCTGTTGTTTTCTGGTGTCAGTCTCGCTTTGATCCTTCCCACGGCCTCTTCTACCTCGGCCAGATCCGTCACGCAGTCAATGCAGTCTCGCCTATAGCAATATACTGACTGTAAGGCAATTTACTGCCAGCTACGAGAAACTTTTATTTACTCTAAATAGTATACTTAAAAATATTCAATTTGCATGCATCGGAAAGCAACTCTTTGTTGCATATGGTGAGCGAGTGAACAACAAACGAAACTTCAGCTTGTTATTTAAGCTTATAGCAGTAAAATACATCAACAAAAAATACTATTTTATTGCGAAATTAAAATCAGAATAAATTTCTGTTAGGCGATATCTTAACAAATTAGTATACCTTTGAGGCATGTAGTTCTCTCACACCTAGCGAAGGTCAAGCTCAACGATTATACATTTCACCTTAATTCCACTGAAGACAATTATGAAAGGAAAAGGGAGGTGAAAAAGTATAAAAGAATGAACGATTATAATTTTAGTAGTAGTTGAATTTGTAATTACCTAAGGAACAGATTTAGTTTTTGCTTATTAAATGTCGCTGTGAGTTTCTTTTTATCTAAATAAAGTTTTACAAATTATTCAAGTCTGAAATAGGAACATTATCAATCAATTATGCAATGGCAGTTAACTTTTACATTTTCAAATATTTCTAAAGTCAAAGTCAAAGTCAAAAGCGCTTTATTTAATACTAATCGTTATAAATTTTAAAAGAATATAAAGCAAATTCCAAACAATAACAATCAAAAAACTTAATGGCCCAAATGGCTCTCTAAATTTATACGTTGTCATTAACTCATTTCATCAAAAAAAACTATAGCAAATTCAATTAATTACGATTATTATATATTTTTAAAATTTAATTGGAAATAGGAGAGAAAACCAACCAATACTATCCTAAAATTATTTATAATTAAAACACAACAGTGAAACTTTGATCCTACACCTAATATGTTGTAACTTATTTCTAATAAAATAAAATCAAAAACTTTATCTTATACTAAAAAAATTCTGTAACAATGTTCCTAACATAAGTGTTTAATCTTATCTCTAACGGAATATAGTAAACATTACATATACCTAACCTATACCTAATTTTTAACAAAAATAAACAACAACACTAAATGTAGCAATAATGAGCTGAAACTCAAAAAACGAAATAACGAAAAACACCAAAACTAAAAAATAAACACGAATAATTTAGGCATTGTCATTCAGCCACCAATACCTGGATTGCGCCGTCTCAACTCGATCAGCTTCAACGAATCTAGCAAATGAGTATCTCCATTGAAATCGTTGGTCTCGTGAGCTCAAATTCGGAGGGTGTTTTATCTTTTTATCGGTGGCCCGTCGATATATGTGATATATGATTGGGACGCCGTCAGAATCAAAAACATATCGATTCATGTCCAAATACACGAATGCTTATGGAGGAATGAAGCCAGTAGCGAGGCAAGTCGCAATATACCCGTCTGTAGGGTGGAACGGCTGTGATATCCAAGGGTTTCCACTCACAGTCACAAATCTAGCGATATGACTCCGAAGAAGCTTCAATATGAAGATATTGACCCTCGTCACTTCAGCAGTTTGATAAATTCTTCTATTCGATATATAATACTTCCAATCCGTCTCAGGGTTTCTGTACAAACCAGTACATGCACGAAGACATTTCCTTTCGAAAACTCTTAATTTTTCCATAGTACTAGCACACTGGTTGTACCAGATCTGACATCCATATGTCAAAACTGGTCCAACCAGTGTCTTGTAACAGATAATTTTGACCTTTTGATCAATGTATTTGGAATGAAAGGGTTTTCGAAGGGCCATGACTACTTTGAGTGCCTTACTGAGCATGATTTTCACATGTTCAGTATAGTACAGATACTGATCGAGATGAACACCGAGGTATCGAACACAGGATTTATGTGGAACTCGTTCTGAACTACCCTCGCCAGCCATGATGTGGAAATCTTTCCAATTAAGTTTCAGGTCTTGACTGACCCCCTGTAGCGTTGTCCGAAACAAGATTGTTTCACACTTCTGCGCATTGATTTTCATTCGCCAATTGTCAGTGTACAGCTGTACATCATTGAACAGTTTTTGGAGATTGCTCTGAACTATTGTAGCTTTTCGGTCTCCCGTATAGATGATCAGATCATCAGCAAACGCTACCAATGATCGCGTTGGCGAGACGTTAAAATCAAAGTCGTTCAATCGCTTGCGAATGAAGATTGAGAAGAGCAGAGGCGCAGTAACTGTTCCCTACTGTAGACCATTCAAGACCTTGAACTTGCGCATTGTTGTCAGATTTCCATCAGTTACAACAAACGATTTCCCGTATAACATATTACACATCATGGCGACAAGGTGTCTGGGGAACTTGTCCTGAAGGAGTTTAAAAACTAGTCCATCTAACCACACCGTATCGAAGGCTTTCTCCATATCAATGAGACATGCCCCAATACGTTATCTATCATTTAGTTTCCAAAAGATGTCTGAGGCTGCTTTCGTTATTGCATGTGTGGTCGAATGCCTGGCACGAAAACCAAATTGGCAATTCGGCATCGACTCATATTCCTCAATGTGGGCGTTTAATGCTCTGTTGAGTATCACTTCAAACACCTTGCTGATGTTAGGCAGCAAGCTGATTGGGCGATAGCTTTTCGGGCACGAAGATTCCTTTCCTTTCTTCAAGATCGGAAACACCGTAGCCTCGTTCCACTCATTTGGGAAATATGAATTGCTCAACATGTTGTTGAACAATATGCAATAGTTCCTAATAGCAACCTCAGGCAAATGTCGGAGAACTACATTTGGAATACCATCTATACCACATGATTTCTTGTTGTTTATCTTGCGAAATATGAAACACAAGTCTTCATAGCTGACAAAATAATCAATAAGATTCAAGCTCGGTATGAGGTCAGATGTTAATGTTTCATTGAAATGAAGAATTGATTGGCCGTTCAGGCTTGATTTGAAGTCGGAAACTTTTGCTTCAACGACCTCTGAAAAAATTTCGTTCCCTCTCTCAGGGTTTGGTAGATGAACCAATTCAAAATGTGTTCCAATCAGGGCAAGTTTATCCAATCCTTCACAAATAATCCTGTTTCTATTTCTATCCGGAGTCGTACTATCAATTTCGATACCAGCCCTATCGAGAAGATTTATCTCATCACTAGTGACTTCAAGATTCGATACCTTCACTCGAGACATCTTGCGGAATATGCTATTCACTTTCGCAAACACGCCATCTGGGTCTTGTGGGCTATTACCCCTCAATTTTCCCGCCCATTGATTGCTGACCTCACTCCTGAAGTATGACCGGATTAAGTTCCGTACATTCTTCAGCTGTAATTTCAACAAAGACAACGAGGGATGGTTGAAGTCCAAAAATCGTCGATAAATATTGTTGACGCGTGTGAGAAGAAGACTTTTCAATCTTTTCAACCTTGCGATGGTTGGTGTTTCATATCCTTCCATATTGTTTCGATGTTTAATCTTGGGAACTACTTTCTCAATCGTTTCCAACGTCAGCGTCTCTAACTTCGCCAAATAGAGATCTATTTCATCGTTAGTTAGATGTCATTAGGAACCATTGAGCAAGAGTTGCCACCATCAGAAGGGGGACATTGCTTCTGGTACTCCCAATTAAACTTCTTTTGAAACTTTCCCCAGTCTGTTTTTTTGAAATTCAACCGATGATTTTCACGTTGAACTGGAATGAGGAAGAAATAATCCCTGAGATGATTGATTTCCATTACGATTGTGTTATGGTCACTATCATAAGGAAGCACCTGCAGTTTCCGTTGAGGACTATTAAAGCTGAATTCGAGTCTTGCGTCAGCAATGCAAAGGTCCAAATATGAATTTGTCCTAGGGTATGTTGGGAACTCCGACCCATATAGATTGCACCTGTATTCAATTTCAGGAATACACCTCTTGGATTATTGGTGGCGTTCAGCCATGATGTATGCTTGGCGTTCAGGTCACCAGCAAGAATATAATAGTTATGCAGCCTGTTCAATTCGAGTATTTCGAACAAGGAATTGAGCTCCTGCCTCAGCTTGAGAACAGTTCCACCAGTTGCATAGGCAGAGATAACGAAGAGGTTATCCCCACCTGGCAGTGAGATTTTGATAACGGACACTTCAAGAGATTTAAAGCTTTTGAATTCGACTTTTTCAATATTTTGGAAATGATAGGGTCTTCGTACCAATATCCCGGTGCCACCTTCCCCATCACCTATTACCTTGAATGTCATGGAGTGCCATGAGCTGAGGTGGGTTTCGGTTAGAAGCAGGATGTCAGGCTTTTGTCTGGCAATGAATTCAAGGAGATAATGACGCCGATGTAAAGTAACAATGGAGTTGACGTTGATCGAGATGAGACGAATCCTATCCATGGGAATGTGACTGGACGACAAATTATTTTGAGGCATTTGAAAGCCCTAGACGATGAAAAACAAGATTAATTTTTGTACCTTGCTTATCGATTCTTTCCGATAGAGAATTTAATTGCTGTAAAATTTTGAGAAGCAGCTCATTATTGCCACTTACATTATTTACCCTATTTTCCGCATTTTCTGCTGGTCCTCTAGCGGCGAGTGCAAATGATACTCCGGGCTTGACGAAGTTCGAAGCTAAGACACTGCGGTGTAGTTGTGTTTGCTTTGGGAAAGATTTTAATCTCGCATCCTGATATCGGGAGCATCCTCGATATGATGCCGGGTGACCAAAAGCACCGCAGTTAACACAATATAATTTCTCTTTTGGCTCCGTCTGAGCCAATTTGCACTCACCGGGAGCATGCACGTCCTTGTATTTAACGCATCGGTAATGCATGGCGCAGTTGGCAGCCGAATGCCCAAATCGTTGGCAGCGATAGCACTGGTTGATTTCTCGTTTCTGGAGGCGTTCCCACCTCATCGCTCGGAAATTTAAATATCTGATTTGCTGAAGAGCGCTTGGACTGCTCTTATTTGTTATTTGTACTAAATAAAGTGGTAATTTTTTTTTCTACCGTCGACCTTTTTGTCGCAAACGTTTTAACTGAGATAAACTCAATTTGTGGTGCTGTTTCCTTGAGAACCTGAAGAAGATCGACGGTATCTTCTCTGCAGTCCAAGCCCTTCAGCAAGAACGTCTGGTTCTTCTCGCTTTTGGGGGTATAAGTGAAGTGCGGAACCTCCCCAGAATTCAAAGCATTTTTCGCTGATTTGAAATCAACCAGTGATTTCGTTCTAATTAATAGCTTCTCGGAATTTATTCGTTTGATTTCGAAATTTGTCAATTTGTTTTCGGCTGCCAACAGCCGAACCATGTCCTTTCCGCTTTGACCGAAGACATTAATTGGCGGAACTTTCTCGGTATTCTTGGCTACTTTTTGAGGAGGACCAGCAGAACTACGGGCTGGTTTCTTCTCCTTATTTCTACTTTCATTATTTTTATTTTTTAAATAAATTATAAAATTATCATCTTTATTACCTTCGTCTACCTCCATATCCTGTTGGAGTCCATCCAGCGCTGCAAAATAATTCTGGCTTTCGTTGGTGCCACCAGCACTTGATACTTCTTCAGTGATTATTGAATTTGCAGCTTTCTTCTGTTTTGCGTGCTTATCTGTTTTTCGTATCGGTTCACTCTCTTGAACTTTTTTTGCCGTCTTGAACATTTCTTCGTACGTTTGAATTCTTGCTTTTAACTCTTCGATTCCCCTTCGAAGGTGACATACCTCCTGTCTATCCTCGAGCACTTGTGTTTTACGGCCGCCATCTGCGGTATCCTGGGTGCTCGTGTGTCTCCGCTTGTTGACACTTGCCGCCAATTTCACACCGTCACTCTCCCTAGGGCCCCCCAACGGAGGGAAGCCGTCGGGCTCCTCCATACAGCAGTCCCGAGTTGTCTTTGGTTTGTTGCCTTTTCTTGATTTATTGGTATGGTTGGTCGATGCCTTCGACGATTAATTCTTCCCCAATAAAATCAAAACTTGCTTTTGACTGGCTCGTAAAAAATTATTTCAATTTTTTGAAATTGACTTTTGTGAAAAATTGATTAATTTTTAAAATTAATGACAGGAGCGATTAAAAACACGTCTAAACGCAACGAGCGCTAGACGTAGAATCCAAATATTTCTAAACTACAGCTCCCTTTTTAGGCTACACCCTTCCAAAATTAAATGAGAAGAGCAACTTTCGTGGCGCATCGGGAAATGATGACAAAATTTGAGTTGATGTTCCACTCCAGTGTTCCATTCTCAAAGATTGCCACCAATTTAATATTGCTACTCTCCGCGGTCTCCCAACGTAGGGAAGCTGTCGGGCATCTCCATACCAGCAGTCCCGAGTTAGTCTTTGGATTATTTGCTTTTGTTGATTTATCGAAGTAAAATGATGTTCGATATGATTCCAAAATTAGCTTTGGACTGACTTCTTAAAAAAGTTAATTTAATTTTTAGAAAACTGACAGGAACGAATTAAAAACACGTCTGTTCGCAACAAAGGCTAGACATAGAATTTTACAGCTGCTAGATTGCAATGTTTGGGTTCGCGTTAGTTGCCAGATAGCTAAAGGGTAGGCTTTGCAGCGCAAAACTGTTTCGGGTTTATGGAAGTTCACATGCACTTGCTAATTAAGATATGGACTGAATGTCAGATAATTTCTTGAATATTTCTTAGAAATACAGATGCTCTTCGTCTACCAATGTAAAAAATCATGAGATTTCACTCAAAAGGAGTGGTTTCGTTATGCTTTCATTTATTGCACAGTTGGTATACTTTAACAAGCTGGCTGTTAATTAATGTCTATCATATAAAATAGACATGAACTAATAGGTTCGCCTTAACATTGGTTGTATTTCAGAACAAAATAAAATTAAAATCGGCTTAAACTTCCGGTCACAGCTACAATCGATCGAATAAAAATATTAGCGAAGGAATTCAGACCCGATTTTGATTTAGAAAGCTGGAAAAAACTACAATATCGACGCTTTTGTATCCAATTTGGAGAACTTGACCATTGGTACTTTCGGCAAGCATTTACTCGAATTTGTGGATCCAAATTTATGCTATATTTGCGCATTCCATGCCTCCTTTGGGTTTTCATAGATTCGAGTGATAGCAGCTTTTGAATTGAGATAATCATTGCATTTACATTGCGCACAAGTGAACGATGAGCATCCGAATCGGTCGATATGTTCGGTGTCATTCCAAAAATGTTCGGTACACTAAGTTCCACTTGTGTTATGTTAACGTTCACATGGATGTCTTTACTACTATTGTGATCTTTCAAATAGTGTTTTATGACAGGAATTGAGCTACTGGAGTAATTTGCAGTTCTGACACTTGATTCAATTCTCGCTGCTGGACCAAACTTCTTGGTGTGAAGGGAAGGTATATTAGGAGAGCATTTATTTGGCCCTAGAATATCTCTCAAGCTGCCACACAGTTTAACAAGGTCTATTGAATTATCAAGGACTTGCCCACAAGTATCACAACGTTTTCTATTGCACTCTGATTTTGCGGACACCATGCTATTATTAACAACTTTATTTTGCACTTCGTTCAAACCGCAAAATTCTTTGGAATAACTTGGGAGCACTTTAGTAATACGGGGTATATATGCGGCGTTTTGTGGATTAATTGCTTCAATTTTCTTGTCTAATCCCTGCTTTGTGGATGCCGTTTTTGTCAAGCTAAAATAATTTTTCTGTAGAATGTTTGAAGTCGTTGATGAAAGTAGAGGCCGATTTGAATTCCACGTAGATTGTAATCTTTGTAAACAGTTTTCGCGAAAATAAGACAATGACAGCTTTGCATCTATTCGACAATGTTTGTTAGTGACAAGTTCCTTCAATCTACTGACATCATATTATTACCTGCTAAGGGTCTGCTATTTTGTCCGGCATCGTGGCTGTTATTTTCATTTTGTGCACGCCAGAGAAATCGATATACTTTTTGCAAAAATGTTAGTTTCGGCTTATTATTAAGTTTACAATAATCTCTTGCAATTTCGATGAATGATTGATTATGTTTCGAATTAAGCAAGCTGACATTGAGAAGTCCTCCTTCGTTCTGCATCAACCGCCTCAAGTCTTGCACTTGTGTAGAAGAGAACTCGCAACGAAGCAATGATAAATAAAAATCAATCAAAGGCTTTTCCGTCGACTTGCACGGATCCTTGAAAATGTTCCTTAGTCTGAAGAAGTCCGCTTCGGTTGCAGTTCTTGGCAAAACAAAGAACGCATTTAAATACTTGACTTGCTTGTCACTAGGTTTAAATGAAATAGTCAGATAATTCTGCAGATCTAGCAAGTCACTATGCGTGAACATTCTTACTTTTAAGTATCTTTGGAGCTCAACAATATGCATACCATTGAATTTTCGAGCTTTTTTAAGAAGGTATCGCATTTCAAAGAAATCATCCACAGTGGGAGCATGAGAAAACTTGAACTTCTTTTTTAGCTGGAGCAATTGTTTTTCACTTGGCCCACAGTGAATAGTAAATATCTCTTCTAACTTACTTAGATCCTTTTGTTGGGGCAGGGCTATTCTCTTAAATTCTTTTTCCATCAATTTCACCTCAGAAAAGTTGGGATGAGTTTGCAACTGTAGTATTTGCTGAATGTCAATTAACTTTTGAAAAGACTTCGGTTGGAAGAGGAACAAGTTGCGTAAGGTGAAAAAATCTTCTTCAGTCAATTTATTCCGCAAACCGAATTGACTTTCCAGCTTACGCAGGACACTCTTGCGAGGTTTAAAAGGCGTCTTGTATATGTTTTCCGCCCTGAAATCGAGTACTGAGTTTTCGCTTGTGTTGTAAGAAACACTAGGACTGTCCGAAGGAACTGAAGGCAACATTTCCAAAATACCGCCATCAATTTTACCTTGTTCAACTTTTTGAGAGACGCCAAAATCAATCGTGTCTACAATGCGATTCAATATGTCGCGTAAAATCTCACCACTGCATTCAACATCGGTTTTGTTGTGTTTTATAACAAAGTCCTTACTGCGGAAGCGAACCACTTTTCCAAATGTATCTTTCGTTGATTCAGCGGGTTCATGTCTCGAGACGACGAGCTGAGGACAGTGGTTAATAATTTGCGCTCTCCTCCCTCCAAGCAAACTGGGCTCCTGATGGGGTGGTACTCGCACTCGTGAAACGTAAGTTCCAAACGTTCCCGAAAGAATCATCGAACTTTCGTTTGACGTAGGGTTGCCGACAGAGCTATCACTTTTGTTAGGAGACATATTTTCGAGAAACTATGGTACTGCTGTATTTAAAACGACTTGCACGATCTCCATAAATGTATAAATTTTAACAGTTATAATTTAAGCTGTAAAACATGACGGATATAAAATTTATATATTTTTTAGCGGCATAACGAAATTGAATGTATAAATGAAGTTTTAACTAATGATGGGACAGGTTGCTTTTTTATTGAAATAAGTCATTGAGGCTACCCGGCAAATAAATCCAAGAAATGAGCTACTGTATAATGAAAGGCACTATTAGTAAGTGTGTATATTCGTAAAAGATGAAGATTGCAAAGCAATGCGGTGGTTACTGTAGGTCTTATAATGGATGTACTCGTAAACTATCTTGGAAACAGCGAATAAATAATTTGAAGACAAAGTAAGTTTTTTTGGGTTAGGTTCCTTAGGTGTTGTGAATGCAGATCGCATGAGCGTTGTGTGATGAAGGAATAGTGATGGGGAGAGTGGTAAGGATAGAGGAACATAAAAATAAATAAATTTACGTATTTACGCATAAACATTTAATTTATGTCGATGGATGAAATGTGTTAATGATAATGTATAAATTTAGAGAGCCATTTGGGCCATCAAGATGTTTATTGTTGTTTGGAATTTGCTTCTTTACTATTTTTTTTTTTTTAATACCTCCTTCCCTTCCACTCTCTCCATCACACTTTCTTCGTCGCACAACGCTCGTGCGATCTGCACTTCACATTTCGTCGTTTCTACAGGTGTGCCACCCAGACAATGTGTAAAACATCGGTATAAGGGGGCACACAAAAAATATGTGAAGTCATCCTGTTAATCTTTTCATGTCCGATTCGTTAACAGCTCTCAGAGGTAAAAAAAATATTAATTCGACGCAGTAAAAAAAACTCTGAGTTAAAAGAATGGCTGTTTCTTCAAGTATGTCGACGATAGGGTCAACAATGCCCTAAGATGCTATTTTGAAGTTACTGGACAGATAATAATAAATCATAAGGCTAGCTGTGTCTTGAGGCATCTCGATGATAGGATAAAAAAAATTGCCCTAAGATGCTATGTTGAAAGTTTCTGCGCTGAGATTCAATCGCTATTCATTAAATAGTTCCTGAGTCTTTTCTTGAAGATCATAAGTGAATTCGCTTCTTTTACTGATTCCGGAAGATCATTGTATATACGAAGGGCATCATTTGTAGGATCGTTCTTTAGACGATCTGTTCTTGCAAATGGTATAACAAATTGGTCTGCGTTCCTAGCATTGTATTGATTCTTTTGTGATACCCTAACAAATGGCACTTGTGGGGACAAGTTGAGGTTTAAGCATTTGAAGATAAACTTAGCTTTCTCCATTATAATGATTTGGCTAAAAGTTAATGCGTTTCACGATTGGTACACTAATTTTGTTGACGTGAGCCTTGGGAGATTATGCATATTTTTATATGCCTTACTTAACATCCTGGAGATGATATTAATGTTTATCTTTGATGACTGACTCCAGATTACCACTCCGTAATGTAATTTCGACAATACGAATGCATTTAGAACCAGTTGTTTGATGTTCCTCGGGAATCCCTCGTACCTACGTAATAAGCCGATTATGGGGGCTAATTGCCTCCTTAAGCTGTTTATATGTGGGAACCAAGTTAAACGGTGGTCAATGATTAGGCCAAGATATTTAAATTCAAATACCCTTTGCAGATTTTCGCCGTTAATTTTTATATCAATATCAATGTCTTCCTTGTTCTTTTGTTTAAAAATAACAAACTTAGTCTTTGTTACATTCAGCGCTAGTTTATTTTCGTTTAACCACAAACTATATGTTTTCAGATCCTCATTGATGGAGTCTTCAATGGCATTCTTGTTACATCCCGAGTACAGGAGTACTGTATCATCAGAATATAATGTGTAATGCCCATTTAGTCTACATGTAATCAAATTATTCGTGTATAATAGGAACAAAGTGGGGCCTAGTATGGAACCTTGTGGAACTCCTGATTTCATTGGTGCTGGGTCACTCAAAAAATTATTGACTTCTGTTATCTGCAATCTACCTTTTAGATAACTGTGAAATAACTGATTCGCTTTGCCTTGTACACCATATGATTCTAATTTACGAAGTAGAAGGTCATGGTCGACCGTATCAAGTGCTTTCTTCAGATCCACAAAAATGGAAACAGCATAGTCTCCATTGTCAAGCCTTTCATTGATGAAATGGGTTACTGAGATCAAAGCATCAAGTGTTCCTTTGGTTTTTTGAAAACCATATTGATGGGAATTTAGGATAGAATTATCCACAATGAACGATGTTAAACGGGTGTTAATTATTTTTTCAAAAATTTTACTGAATCCTGTAAGAAGCGCAATCGGGCGATAGTTATTCGGGTCCGAACGATCACCTCCCTTAAATATAGGAATTATTTTCGCTAGCTTCCCCTCCTCAGGAAACGTCCCGTTTTTGATGTGCTCATTGTAAAAGTCAGCAAGGAGACCTGCTAGTTCGTCTCTGACAAGCATAATTTCATCCATTGTTATGTTATCACTGCCTGGAGCAGTGTTCTTCATTGCCTCGATGGTTTTATGCACCTCGTCTTTGCTGGTTGGATGGATGTGAAATGTGGATCTAGGCGAGGTATTTGTATCATTCCTTATACTTTTTGGAGGAGCACCGAGTTCGCTCGTTATTTTTTCACCAATAGTTGAGAAGAAGTTATTTAGAATTGTTGCTGCTTCATTTTGTTGCGAATAATCAGGCAGAGAGACTGGAATGATCTGCAAATCAGGTGAAAAAGTCCGGGGAAGAGAGTTATCTTTTACTTCGTTTATTATTTTCCATATTTCGCGATTATTATCAGCCGCTGCCTCCAATCTTTTGGAAAAATATGAAAATTATGCTTCCTTTACGAGACGCTTTGATTCTTTTTTCGCTTGGATATATATGTACTTAAGCGTCAGATCTTCCATGTTCCGTCTGAAATCCGTATACGCCTTCCTCTTTCTTATACTGGCTTCTATAACTCGTTTCGTAATCCAAGTTTGCTGGCGACATCTAAGTTTTTTCTCGATGGTCGAGTGACGTTTGGATTCAGAGATCATATTTGTCAGTTCTGTTAGATTAGTAGGTTTCTGGGTTTCCAATACTCGTTGAGGATGCGTTTTGAAGAGGTCCTTGTTTACATATCGAAACGATTTGTAACTAGGCTTTTGTTTATGAACGTTGAAGTTTTGGATGCTTATTTTTAGAACCTGATGCTCTAGCTATGGCCAGTTCTCTACTTTGAAATTAATTTTTTCCGCAGTAAGCTTGTCATTTATGACTATATGATCTAGGCAAGTATTCGAAACAGGACGAGTAATTGTTTCGTTATTAATAACAACAGCACCATTTGTATCGAGAGTATCTTTATATAGCCTTGATTCTGAGGACTCGGTGATTAAGTCAATGTTTGTGTCAGCTACTGTGAGTAAATTTTTTTCTGCTGAGTATATGTTGTCTAGAACAGAGCAAAGATCTTGCGCGTTCAAACGGCTGGGGTTGTAGAAAGTGCCAATTTTTATTTTTTTACCAGCTTGGATTAACTCGATTATTATCATATTATATTTATCAGGGGTCACACGATTAGTGGTGAAATTTATTGAGTTCTTTATTGTCTTTTTTCATACATGAATATTATTTGATAAGAAGAAACATAGTTTGACAGCAACACTATAACCAAACAACAAATAATCTAATAATTTGGCCATATCAAATTCAGTGGCTTGTAACTTGAAAAGAAAATACAATTCATAAATATATCGAATGAATTCCCCCTTTAGCTTATAATCAATAGAATTGACAATAATATGTATTTATGTAAGTTTAGCTTCATTTACGGAGGTTCTAATGAAAAGTGGGCGAGAAGGGTGAGCCCAGAAACAGCGTACAGAACAGAAAAAGCATACCGAACGGAAAATGAAAACGAGAGTGCCATTAGTGACATCTATACTCACCAGTGGCGGATGTTATTTTATATGACATATACAAATGGATTGGAATCAGATGTTGGCAGGGGGGTTTTTTTAATACCTCCATTCCCTACCACTCTCTCCATCACTCTTTCTTCGTCCCACAACGCTCGTGCGATTTGCATCCACATCTCGTCGCTTCGTCCTTTGTGCCACCCAGACAATGTTTAATACATCGGTATAAGGGGGCACACAAAATAATGTGAACTAATCCTTTTTATGAACATCGAGTCCAAAATCATGATCAGCTCTCAGAGATTAAAAAAATTAATATAATACGACGCATTCAAAAAAAAACTCTGAGTAACTGTCTCTTCAGTATCTCGCCGATAGGGTCAAAAATGCCCTAAGATACTGAGCTCATAAAAGCAGAACTTCAGGTCCACGCTTCAATCGGTGCTCATTAAATGCTCCCTTAGTATTTTCTTAAATACCAAAAGTGAGTTTGCTTTGTTAACCATTTCTGGTAGATTGTTATATATACGAAGAGCATCATTCGTTAAATCGTTCTTTAGGCGATCCGTTCTGGCAAAAGGTATTACAAATTGATCTGCAGTCCTCGCATTATATGGATTGATCTGTGATACCTTAATTAATGGTGTTCGGTCCGATCCATTAGTTTTTAAATTTTGTAGATAAAATTAGCTTTCTCCATTATAATGATTTGACTAAAGGTTAATGATTTTCCTAATTGGTCAACCAAACTAGTTTCAGTAAGCATTGGCAATTTCAGAATGTTTTTTACAGTCAGCAGTCTGGATATACTATTTAGATGTTGCTTTGCTGATTGACTCCAAATAAACACTCCATAATGTAATTTCGTCAGCACAACAATGTGCATTGGAAAAACCTCATATCTTCTTAACAAGTCTATTATTGGGGCTAATTGCCTCCTTAAGCTATTTATTTGTGGCAACCAGGCCATACGATGGTCTATGATAAGACCAAGATATTTCATTTCTAGCACTCTTTGCATTTTTTCGCCGTTAATATTTAATTCGACATCTATGTCTCCTTTGTTCTTTTGCTTAAAAACAAAATATTTTTTCTTTGTAGTGTTCAATACTAGTTTGTTTTCGATTAACCACTGATGAAATTTTCCTAGGTCCTCGTTGATGGTGTTCTCAATGGCAGTTTTGTCTCGTCTTGAATAAAGTAGAATTATGTCATCAGCATATAATGTGTGATATACCGCCAGCCCACATGTATTTAGATTATTTGTGAATAGCAGGAATAAATTTGGGTTTTTATATTGAGCCTTAGGGAACTCCTGCTTTCGTAGGTGCTCGATCGCTCAGGACATTTCTTATCCTTAGTGAGGATTGGTTTGACGATTCGGCTTCTAATAAGAAAAGCCATAGAAAATGTGTGCGTTCAGCAGCGAGGCTCTCAGAAGGTGTCCGGCGTGAAGTTCAACTTCGTTTTGCAAATGATTATGTAAAGGTTAACAGCAGTGAGGTACTCTGGGAGTGTCCATCGGGAAGTTTTGCAACGTTGTTGCAGGAAAAAATTTGGAATTAATGTAACTAATTTAAAAATCTAGGATGCATATAATATGGCAAAATACTCAGTAGAATAATTTTTTATCATAATTACTACATCTAATTATTTTTGGCTCTGTTTGTTATTGTCAAATACAAGCGGACTCCTCCAGGACATAATCTTTAAGCCTCTTCTTTAGTGAAAACCTGTTTTTTATGAGCTGCAATTGATTTGGTTCTAGTACTTCCCCATCACCAATTTTAGTTATTAGAAAATAGGATATCATTTGCTCGCATTACTTGGGTGAGTTCATAAAATTTTAAAGAACGCCAAAGAGTTGTACTAGTTAATTAAGATCTAATTTGTTTGAAAATTGGCGTTGATCTCATTTTTAGTAACTGCCGTAAGTCCCCGATAAGAATAATATCAAGTGCAACATATTGTCCACGATGGAATGACATTTTTACAAATTTTTCCTGCATTTATCCATACATAAAACTTTTTATCCTTTGCATAATCATTTGCAAAACCTAAACTTCCCATCAGACACTCCCAGAGTTCCTCACTGTTTTTTTTTCTTGAAAATCCGTCGGGCCTTGCTTTATTGGGTGAACAGATGCATTTTGACTCCTTCAAGTCATCTTCTGTGTCGAAACGCATCTGCGCACACAATAAAGCAAGGTCCAGTGTTGAGTTGTTCGCGAGGCAAACTGCGCGATTAATAGAGCCTTTTACTTATAAAGACCTACTTTTGTGATTTTTTCAGATTTTTCTGTCCAAAGATGTCCAATCGCGAGGGGACCACACATTTTTCGTACATTTTCCTTCACGCTGCACCTTTCCATGAAAATTTCTTGTTTAGGGCCTATTTTGAAAAGCTCTCACCAAAACCTTTTATTTGACACCCATCTTGGCTATCTTTGGAAAAAAAGTTGTTTAAAAGTCACCTGCCTATATAGGAAGACTCCCTTTAAACACCACAAGTATTTTTTTGCACTATTTTTTTTCCTTCTACCTAACCTTCGTTAGGCGTGTATTGGCTATGGCTTAAGAGCACAAGCCACCGATGTATCGATTAATGTCCTCTAGGGACTTATGGTAATATAGTGCTTTTTTCTAGTTTTTCTTTATTGGCTTTGTGATTTTACTGTGTTAGTGTGTTAGTATCCGTTTGGAATGGTTAATAGATTATTGGATTGAGTGTCTTTCTTGGAAGGTTAAAAGTTAGTTTTTGGGAATTGAGAGGACTATTCGCGTGAAGTTAAAGTTCTAAGTTTGCTTCTTCAAGAAAGGCGTTTAATTGAGTTAGTGCTTTCTCGTTGTTTTTATTAAAAAATTTTGCTATTGGATAGTTATTTTGAAAGATTTCATACTTGTTCTTTAGAGTTTCAAAGTGTTCACAGTTTAGAATTCTATGTTCAAGATCGTCTGTTATGTCGCACCATTTACAACCTTGGGATGGAACTATTTTTGCTTTTTTTAATCTTTTGTGATTGTAGGCTCGGTTGAGTAGAATTCTGTTTATTTGTTTTTGCGTGTTGCTGCTTGGTGTGAAATCATGGAACCATGGTTTGGTTCTGTAAATAAGGTCCGTTTGTAGCCAAGGGCTGTACGCTAGGTTTTTGATGTTTTTTCGGTAGTATTCATGCCATTCTATGTTAATGGAGTCGTTAATCTTTTTGATAGAGTCGTCCCATTCTAGAAATGAGTCGACCTCTTCGCCTTCTATTGTGGCCAGTTTAGCTGCTTTGTCAACCAATTCGAAGCTGTGGAATTTTTCCACTTTCGGTATCCAGTATAATAATAGTAGTGCGTTGGGTCTATTGTTGATTGTTTTTCTGATTTTTTCTGTAATAAGTTTATGGTTTGTGTTGTTTATGATCTCGTTTATTGTATTTTTGGAGTCGGTGAAAATGGCTTTCGTGTTGGTGGGTTCAACATCCGCATTGTTTATAGCTTCCTGGATTGCTTTTAGTTCTGCATTTGCTGCTGTAGAGTCTGTGTTCAGGCAGTATTTAAGTGTCTTTTTGGAGTTATAGCAGTGTATGGCAAAACCAGTGCCTAGTTTGTTTTTTGCCGCATCCGTGAAATATATCTTGGCTTGGTTACCCATGAGATTTTGTAGTACTGCTTCAATTGACTTGTTGAAGTTTTCGTAGTTTATTCTCTTGAAGTTGTTGGGGATGTTGTGCATAAAGCTGTTGGTTTGAAATTTTATGTTGTGTGGTTTTGGTAGTGCAGAGCCCACACAGGTTTTGTTGTAGATGTCGACATGTTTTTTGTAAACTGTGGCATAGTTCGAGCTTTTTGGTTTTCCGATATCATTTCTTTGAAATCTTGGTGGAATAGGAGTGGAATAGGAGTTGCTCAGCTCTTAGTCTAGCTGGTAATTCTTTAGCTAGAGCAAGCGCTAGTATATATGGCGCTGTTGTGGGTACCCCGAGATATCGTTTTATGGCTTTGGCTTTCAGGCTGTCTATTTTGTTTAGAAAATAATTTGGCGCATGAAAAATGTTTGTTAGATTGCTTTCTATTACCGGTCTTATTAGTGACTTAAAGGTGTTTAAAGCCTTTTTGGGGGTAAGGCCATGCTTGGGGGAGCTGATTTTGAACGCTATGTTAATTGTTTTGTTTGCTTTACTTAGGGACTTGTTATAAAATTCATTGAAGTGATTCTGGTTGTTAAAGTTTCTGCCTAGGAAAGTGAATTTTTTACCCAATCTAGTTGTTTGTTTCTATATTTTATTTTGTTGGGGTGGTTTTTGTTTGTATAGAATTCTATGGCTTGCGATTTTTCCAAGTTCAATGGGAGTTTTAGCCTGTTGCATAGTTCTGTTAACTTGTTGAATTTTGTTTGTAGATTATTAAGATTGTTGGGTCTGTTTTTTCCTTTGCTTATGATTAGAAAGTCATCAGCAAATTGAATGAGTGTAGTTTGACTGTCAGTGATTTTGTGGAGGCTAGTTTTGTAGAGATTAAAGAGGAGCGGGCTTAAAACGTCCCCTTGCGGAAGTCCATTGTTAATTTCGGTCGAATCCTTGCCTATATGTAATTTCCTGTACATTAGGAAGTTTAAGATCCACGAGGTATAATCATTCTTGATGTTGAAGTTGGACATGATTTTGAAGAGTTCCGGAATATTTACTCTCTCATACGCACTGGAAATATCACAGCTGATAATCATGATGTTTTTTGCTTTCTTATCTTTGTTGAGGAGGTGTATTACAGTATTTACGCATGAGATTGCCGACTTTCTTTTTCTATAAGCGAAACAGAAATTGCTTAAAATGGTTTGGTACTCAATGTCACTAGCAATCCAATTTTTTATTAGGCAGTTGATTATTTTCAGCGGGATGGTTATGAGAGAGATAGGTCTTGTAATGTGACGCCTACGCCCGGGAATCGAAGTGATTCCGATCCCGAACCCTTGCACCCGGCCAGATGGGTATAACCTCGAAGTGCAAGCGGACTTCATCTTTCGTGCGGATATCGTTGCGCAGAAAATATTTTTTTTTCTTTCCAAATATTTAGATCTGTGGATATAAATATTTGAAACATAATATTAATCAAAACCCCGACACATTTCGAGACATTTCCATCTGGTAATGCACCCCCACCGTTGCCATCAAAACACTATGCCACTGGCGACCAATAAAAATGCACATTGCCGCCATGTGGTGTTCCATTCCGCGCCAGTTGCGACGACTCCCAGTCCACATCTGTTTTGTCGGATGTTGTCAGATTGACAGTCCGACGCAACGAGGGAGAAAAAAACGCGGGAGGAAAATACGGTATTTTTCGTTATCTCCCCGCAATCTTGGTGTTCTGAAGGGACGGAAAATATGAACTAACAGTGGGTAAAGAGTAATTGAATTGTTTTTCATTTGTTGAATAATAATTTTCTTATTAGGAAAAAGAGAGATTGACAGTCCGACGCAACGAGGGAGAAAAAAGCGCGGGAGGAAAATACTTTATTTTTCTTTATCTCCCCGCAATCTTGGTGTTCTGAAGGGACGGAAAATATGAACTAACAGAAAAAGAGAGATTGACAGTCGGACGCAACGAGGAAAAAAGCGGGTCTGATCAAACAGACTCGCCAAGACTAGTCAAAAACGGCACTAAGGATTCTCAGACAAATAATCCCATCACTAATTTGAGCATGCGTAACAGCAAAACTCGTAGTAATACATCACCAGTCAATGCATCTTCGAACTCAGTAACAAGTTCGGCAAGTCCAAACGGAAGTTCATCACCAACAGCTTCATCAGCATTTATCGCATCAACTGTAAGTACAGCCTCAATCCCATCACCGGCACCCACTGGTGTTTGTTCGGTTCGAATGGGTGTTTGTATGGCGCGAAATCCTCTTCATTAAATCGTAAACACGCAAAAATGAACGATAGACGCGGCAGAAACTATTTGTTAATAAGCGCGAATAGGGCTGTAGAAGCGGATTTATTCAAATTTGTTTGATGCATGATTTGGTACCTCAGAACTGTTCAGAGTCTTCACAACTTTATAAATCTATGATTCTGGATGAAATTAACACATAAAGTATTTGGAGAAAGTTGTCTAATTGACTCAACTGAATCAAAACTATGTTTACTTAAAAATGAAGCCAAAACCCTAAAAATGGTCTATGGTCTGTCTTTACGAGGTTGCTGCATTTAATTTATTTAGCTCGCAATTAAATATGCAGAGAAGTCTCAAACGGTGCTGTATTTAAGTGCTAGAACAATAAAAAATTGCCGGACATTGAAAGAATCTGAAACACAAAATTATAGTATTTTAGTTTAAGACTGAAGTGTATAACTAATTTAGCATTAACGCATCTAGCATTGGATTTATAATTATTTCATTTAATCTTCATTTATAGTTAACTTCACGCCTAGTTGCGTGACAATTTCGTAGATCTCAGACTAGAAAATACGAAATCTCGTAGTAGTCGATTTTGAATTTAAAGGTTAGAAACGGAAACTCTTAAGAAAAGCAATTAAAACGCAACGTTACTAAAATAATAAAAAAAGAGAATTCCAACAACAATGAAAATATCAGAAGTAGACTTGTTGGGCCCAACAAAAAAAATTATTCTCTTTATAACGATTTTGCCGTTCTATACAATCTAACCTTTTCTTATAGACATATAAAAAAAAAGGAAAACACATTTAAATATTATAGACAATGTATTGACATAATTGCATGCTGAATATTCCCCTTGAAGAAATTATCAAAAAGAAAAAAAAAACAAAATTAAATAAGCGATTTTGGCCTAAAGTAGTAGAAACAGTGAGTTATTTGAAGAATAGAAGATTAGCAAATACTCTTGAGAAAAAGCGACCGTATGAAATTTTTATGAGAAAGAAATGCAATATCGGAAATTTAAAGTTATTTGGGAGCAAAGTTTTTATTAGAGTGCCTGAAAGTGAAAGAAGCGATAAAAGCTGATATTGCAATTTCAGTAGGTTATGAAAATGTTGAATATAGTTAAGAACATGTCAATATCACTGAAGAAAGTCAAAAGCAGTGATTTCCGGTGTTTTAAATCTATACATATTTACAACAACCTGAATGTTTGCAATCTTAATTTTGCTCGTTGATTGAATTAAAAGAAATCAAATTGAGTGTTTCATGTATTTTATGTGAAAACCTCTATGTAATAAAAGTTTGTATAAAATCTACCTATAAGTAACTAAAATCAGTGAGAAAGGAACACCACTTAAGGAGATTCATTCGTTCTGAACTAGATGCTAATAAAAGTATATAATAGGGAGTTAACAGAAGAAAGAGGAAAAAAAAGGAAAAAAAAACTATGTTGTAAATGCGCATTTTTTTTTTGTTTTTTTTTGGGAAGAAAATAGGTCAACATGTATATTTGATAAAGTCCGCATTAAAAAGCCAATCATGACAAACTTGAGAAGTAAAAATTAATGAAAAATCACTAAAGTAAAATTAAAAAGAAAAAAAAAACGCAATTAAATTGTGGAGCAAGTTCTTTTGTTTACACTCAATTATATAAAGAAACTAAAAGTATCTTTTATAGAGGAGAACATTTAATTTGTGACTAGTGAATATATGAAGAAAAACCAATCAGAATAAAAATTGAAGGTCGAATTGTCATTTTTTAACTAAGAATAATGAAGTCATTAGTAATAATAAAAATGAAGAAAAACATTTTAAATACATGAATCGAGATTCTTGAATGACGAACGATGTATATAAAAATCGTGTTGATGTACTTCATTAGATTTTGTTTTGTAAATTTCTGTCAAATCGATTATATGTTTGTTTTGAATTCGGGAAATCAGCTTAAAAAAGTCAATAATTTTTAAATGAGTATTTTGACAAGGAACTTTTATACATATATATTTCAATCAAATGAATAAAATTATGAAATGCTAATTAATTAAAGACTTTCCTTTTCAGTGGTTCTTTCTGTTTCAGCGGGAAAGTGAGTGCAGGGTAGGTATGCCGTCGCGAGGGTAGGGTTTCGACAAATCCGCTGAGGTCGGTTTCGCGTTGCGCGCGGTACGCGGTACCTTAGTTGTTTTTGCTTTTTTCCGTAACGTAGCATTCGTCGGGTTGAGTTAACGTAGTATACTTTTCGGTACCGCGTCGGAAATTCGGGAACGCAAAATAAAAATTAGCTTTTGTTCTTTGACTGGTAATAGGAAGAAATACGGAGTAACGTAGAATAGGTTTCTTCTCCGTATGGTTTTGTTTCGTAACGCATTTTGAAAACGGGCGTGTATAGGTGGCTGAATTATGTAAATGAGCGTAACCCACTCGGAGACCCGCGACCGAAATCCTCTCCGAACTAGCTGGCCGACAAGCAGCCACCGCGTGAATGGGTTACGGTGCACGGATTGGTTGACCTGTTGGTACCATCCGTTGGCACTACTCAGACTTAACGTCTAGAACCGATGAGAGGTCGGTTCCGCGTTCGAACTTAAAAAGTTGAAAATCATTACAGTCTATAGCTTTCTATTTTGTGCAATGGTTTGTTTTTCTTGGGGATAGGTACGATTTTGATGTCTCTTAGCTCATTATGTATGTTGTTATTTTTGAAGCTATCGTTTATAGAGTTAAGCAGTGCTGATTTATTGTAATGGTTTAGGGAGTTTATAATACTGTAATCGATTTTATCCAGACCCGGAGATGATCTTTTTTTGCGTTTGTCTAGTACTGTGAGCAGTTCGTGTATTTTAAAGGGTTCAGCTGGTTCTATGCTGTTTGGCATGTAGGGAGTCCAGTTAGTATTTAGCGCCTGGTGTTTATTTTTTATTATTTCAAGAAAGCCTTTATTGTTTTCTGTGTCCCATTGCGATCTCGGGTTGTTGTTGTTGTTGTTTTTGACTGCATTGACTAGGCTCCAAAAATGTTTTATATCTCCATTTTGGTTTACGAGTATTTCATTGATTTTTTGATCCCACAGTTCTCTTTTTGCCTTAGTTACAGTTTCTCTCCATTTATTTTGTATCTCAAGAAACTTTGCTTCATTTTCGTTACTTTTCATTCTTTGGAAATTTGTCCAGGCTTTCGTTTTTTCCCTCCATAGAATGTTTATCTCTTTTGACCACCATGGTTTTGGACTGTGTTTGAATTTCTTCGCGCTTATCTGGTTGCTTTTGATTAGCTCACTGATTTTCTTCATATTTTCTTCAAGATCGTTAGTGAAGTCGATCGTGTTGATGTCCTCCATGATTTTCTTTCTGTTTGGTGTTCGTTTTTTCTTTTGGTTCCTATTCTCAACCTGCAGTGTGAATTCAATGGGGACGTGCTCACTCTTGCCTATTTTGTATTTTTTGGTGTTCCATTTGTAATGATTTTAAGTCTACGTGCGAACGAGGAACCGACCTCTCATTGGTTCTAGACGTTAAGTCTGAGTAGTGCCAACGGATGGTACCAACCGGTCAACCAATCCGTGCACCGTAACCCATTCACGCGGTGGCTGCTTGTCGGCCAGCTAGATCGGAGACGATTTCGGTCGCGGGTCTCCGAATGGGTTACGCTCATTTACAATATTCAGCCGCCTGTACCCGCCCGTTTTCAAACGCGTTACAAAAACAAAACCATACGGAGAAGAAACCTATTCTACGTTACTCCGTATTTCTTCATTAACCAGTCAAAAGTTCAAAATCTAATTTTTACTTCGCGTTCCCGAATTTCCGACGCGGTACCGAAAAGTATACTACGTTAACTCATCCCGACGAAAGCTACTCTAATAAAACGGCAAGACAACAAAGGTACCGCGTCGGGAATTCAGGAACGCGAAGTAAAACTTAGATTTTGTACTTTTGACTGGTTAATGAAGAAATACGGAGTAACGTAGAATAGGTTTCCTCTCCGTATGGTTTTGTTTTTGTAACGCGTTTGAAAACGGGCGTGTACAGGTGGCTGAATATTGTAAATGAGCGTAACCCATTCGGAGACCCGCGACCGAAATCCTCTCCGATCTAGCTGGCCGACAAGCAGCCACCGCGTGAATGGGTTACGGTGCACGGATTGGTTGACCGGTTGGTACCATCCGTTGTCACTACTCAGACTTAACGTCTAGAACCGATGAGAGGTCGGTTCCGCTTTCGCATGAATTCTTAAAATCATTACACATTCATTCCAGTAGTTTAAATTATTAGTTAGGGTGATGTCTGGGGCTGACATTTGAGTGGTCTGTTGATTGGTTTTCCTAAAGAAGGTGAACGTGCCTGTGTTGAGGGGCGCTAGTTTATATTTGTTTAGCACGGATTTGAGGATGTTTCCTTTTGCATTGTTTGTTTTGTCTCCCCAGTCTTTGTGCCTTGCATTGAAGTCTCCTCCAATTATGCAGAGATTTTTGTCGTTTACCACTTTTATAATTTGATGTATTTGTTCTTTGAACGTTGAGCTGTTTAGGTCAGGGGGAAAATAGCACGCGCAAATATTTATGTTTGGTTTTTGATTTGTTGTGGTGATTACTATAGCTTCAATGTCTCTGTTACTTAACGGTATTTCTTTAAATTTTATTTTGTTATTAATCACAATGGAGACTCCTCCTCCTTCTTTCTCTGTTCTTATTTTGTTAATTAGTTGATGGTTTTTGATTTTTATTATCGGTGATTTTTTTTGCCAGGAGTGTTTCTTGTATAAGTGCAATGTCTATCTTGTTTTTGTTCATAATGTACTCTAGTGTATCTTTATTTTTGGAAATGCTTTGTATGTTGTACTGTAGAAATTTAATATTTTTGATATCTTTCATGTTGTTAAGTGTTGTTGTTTGTCAGCCAGTCTGTGTATTGTAAGTTGTTTGTATTTGGTCTTTTCTGACAGTGGTTTGTAAGAGTTTGTATTGTTTCCTGTATTAAGTTTGCATCTATTTGTAAGTAATTGGAGTTGGTTTGGTTTTTACAATTATTGTTTAGTGAATTTATTAATTTTTCTATTGGTGGTATTTGGTTAGCTGTTTTGAAGATGTTTTCTGCTAGGTTATTTTTCTCCATAAGCGTATTATTAGACTGTAGTAGTAGATGGCTACTCATTGGAAAGTTTGATGTAAAGTTTTTTGCTCTTGTGTTTCGCGTTTTTGTAGTTTTTGTGTATGGTTTGTTTAGCAATAATTTATTTATTGTATTATTGGAGTTTCTGTTATTTGTGGCCTTTGTTTTTGACAGTAGTGGGAATGCTGTATCCATGGATTCGTTGTCCTTCAGCAGTTCGAATTGGTTGTCGTTGTTTAGTATGTTTCTGGCTTCTCTTAGAGTTACATTTCTAATGGAGCAAACTTTCATCTCCATGTCATAGTTAATCCTTTTGGGGCAGGTTTTGTCCATGGCACTGTGGTTTAGGTCTCCGCATAAGAAACATTTCGTGTTTTTGCACTCTTTGTCAAGGCATTCCTTGTCCCCGCATTTTTGACATCTTTTGTTTTCTCCTTGGAATTCCTTGCAGAAGTATTGCGTGTGTCCAAGTCTTAGGCATTTCACGCATTGTTTGGGCCTGAGGAAGTAGTATTCTACAGGCATGTTCAGATATTCTAATCTGACTTCGTCCGGCAGTTCTTCTCCTGAGAATGAAATCTTCACTGTTTGAGTTGGTATGAAGTTTTCTCTGTTATCCGGATCTCTTCTTTTTATCCTGTAAACGTTCACAATTTTGATGTTTTTTTGTTGTATTCCATGTGAGTTGCTTGGTATTCCATTTTTGGCAATTTCTTCTTCAGTGATGTTTAGTAGAACTCTTTTGATTATGCCATGTCTCATAATAAAGTTGTTGGGGATGAATGCTCTTAAACCAAAGTTTTTAAGGTTTTCGTTCATGACCACCTCGTTGGCATCTTCAGGTTTGTTGAACAATAGCTTGATCCTGTTATAACCTACTTGTTTAATGTCTTTGATGTTCTTTAATTTCATGCTCTTGTTCATTGAGTAGAAAGCCATTGGAGTGAGCCTCATTTTTTCATTAGCTTTTTCTTTGGATAAGTCCATAAGTACGAAGAATTTCTTCCTGTTGTCGTTCTTATCATATTTGTTGATGTTCTTCCCAGTTCTCGCTGGTTCGGTGTTTTGATTTTCATTATCCTTTAATTGAGTCATGTGATCCTTTAGAACCTGGGTTATTGTATTATTGTGTTTGATCGTCTTGTTCAATGTATCCGACATGATGTTTTCAATGTCCTCCATCGGCGTTGACATAGTTGGTGTTTTTTCTGTTAATTCTTTTGTCTCATTGTTATTAGGCGTGCTAGACGTTTTACCGTTAGCAAAACCACACGTTTTTTCCGTTTCAGCAGTGTCCATTGGTTCACTGTAATTACCGTTAGCGTTTGTGTTGAGGCTATTGATTTTGCACGTGGAGTCTCCTTTGATGTTTCTTTTCACTCTTTTTGCGTCTATTTCCTCATTGCTCTTAATGTGGTATCTTTTCTTTCCCCAGGGTCTTCTTTTTATTAACTTGATCTTCCATTATCACATTAAATGAAAAACTCTTATCTGTGACTTGCAAACTCTAGGGAACTGGTTTTGATTTAACTTGGCTTTACTTTAAATGAATAATAATATCTCACTGTGCTAAAAAATTAATTGTTAGGGGGATTAACCAACCCTATTAGACTTTATTTATACTTGCAAAAATGAAAGGATTTTGTTTTAGTTGAAAATGTGATTTTTAGAATTTATAGGTTAAACTTTTCTTCGCAACCACTCACTATACTCACTGCACACTCTGAAGGTTGGATGGGAAGTGTTTTGCACTACAACTTTTGAGAGGGTACCACTTTTGACTTACGTAGCAAATCACATCACTCTGGCTTATGTGGCTTGCGATAAAACTTGCTGTGGTGCATGGATGGACCGACAGCCTGGCAGGTCGCGATTTTAGTAGGGTTTTATTAAAAATATTTTACAATACCCTGAAAATGGTCTGTTGTGTAAATACTTCCAGCTATTAAAAACGTTTCCATGAAAAATATTCACTACTGCAGTTGCTACTAAAATAGCGAATTGCGCATACCTTCTGACGTTTGGGAGCCACCATTTTGAATGTATGCGTTTGATTTTTGGTTTTTTAAAAATGTCTGCATCTTAGGGTTTCTTCAATCAATGTGCCAAACCTTATTCAAATCGGAGTTTCACTCGAGACAAGGCAAAATAATTCAGTTTTTATTGAAAACGACAGCTAAAAAATATTAGGTTTGAAACTTTCGACTCATTTATTTTTCATCCAACTTGGCATTGGGAAATTGGGCCGTTAGAGGGCCACGAAAATCTGAAAAAATCGCATACTCGTATTTGAACCGCTGCTATTTTGTAACTTGCACATGAAAACAATGAAATTCTTGGAGCTAATTATTTTCTGTCTTAAAACTAAGCTTCATACGCATGGGATCAAAATTGCAACTTCTAGACGCCTATGAAATTTCGAGCTTCGAATAGCTGCCATTTTGTTTTTAAGACGTGGCCCCTCATTTTTTACACAGTTCTTTAGATACTTATAGTCGTTACCAAACTTACGAATTGCATTAACATCGGTTGAAAGATTTGGTCACAACTAAAGGGAGCAGCGAAGGCAGGACTAAGAAGACTAAGAATTGCAACAAGGTATTCGTTTAGCTCAAAAGCAAACGATTAAGGACGCATTGGCTTATAGTCTGAACATTGAGGCAGCGAAAAATGTGACTCGTACCACTGGGTTCACGAAGTGGTGACAGGCGAATGAAGGTATGAGCGCGTGGAAATTTAACAAGAGCCGCAGGTAAATGGTGCGCCTAGATGCTGAGATTGCGGAGAGAAGGGCAATCTGCAAAGAGACTACAAGGAGCGAAGAAAAATGAGCTATTGTCCAGAGTAGAAGAGATCCAGATCGAGTCAGGAACCCAGAATGCAAGCCTTTCAAATTGAGGGAGCCAACTTCGTGGGGCAGGGGTTGGCTAGGAGGAACGACGTCCCCAACACCACCATCGCAGTGTCAAGACTACATCGTGGAGAAGCGGACTTATGCTTTCCAGGTCAAGTTGACGGAGAGCATTGCACTAAAACAATCGACCCTGGTGCATTCCGATCGATTATCCGACCAGACCTAGTGAGACAACAACTACTTCACAAGGGCAGGATTTTCTCACTATGGACAGCTACGGGAGAAACTGCACCTGTCCATGGAGGAGTCAACCTCCAGATACAGTTGGGAGATCTTGCATTCCGACATAATTTTCTGGTCGCGAACATTACGGATCACTGCATTCTCGGAATGGATTTTCTGTGACCACATGGAATCACGTTGAATTTGGGCAAACGGGTATTGAAATGGTGGAATGTTGAACTATTGATGGAGGATTCCAGCGTCCGAATTCCCAAGATGAATGTAGTAGTATGTGCCGGCATTGATGTATCGAAATCTTCCGAGATCATTGTATGGGCCAAGCTTAATGGTGGTTTTGGGGACCACCGATCCTATCTGATAGAGCCAGATAAGATGTACCGGTTAGAGTTCTTAACCCTGCAGACTTAACCACAAGTATCAAAGCGGGAGAAGTCATCGGCAGCTGCCAGGTTGTTTCCACCATCACCTTTTTGGAAGCTACTCATGACCATTATTGGAAAAGGAGGCAAGAGACAAACAAAGCCCGGGAAGTTACATCAGCAATATCGGAGCAGACCAAATTGCCAGCGCAGCTATTCAAGTAAGCCTCTGATCTGGTCACCAAGTACAGTGAGGTGTTCTCCCGATTGCGACTGGCGACTTTTCTCGCAGCTGAAGTAAAATACCTGGGACATGTTGTATCAGCAGAAGGGGTCAAAACAGACCCTGAAAAAATTGAAGCCGTGAAAAGCTAGCCAAAACCAGACAACAAGCACCAACTACGAAGTTTTCTGGATCTGGCGACCTACTATCGAAGATTCGTTAAAGACCTTGCCAAAATAGCCAAGTGTCTCCATCAGCTAACCGAGAAAAATCGTCCGTATGCCTGGAATGAACAATGCCAGGTAGGCTTTGAGACCTTGAAGGAGAAGCTGTGTAAATCACCCGTGCTGGCATGTCCAAAACCCGGGAAAATGCTTGTAGTTGACACCGATGCGAGCAACGGCAGGATTGGAGCTGTACTCTCCCAGCAGATCGATGGCGAAGAAAGAGTCCTCTCGTATTGCAGTCGAATGCTCTCAAAAAGTGAGAGGAACTACTGCGTGACCAGCAAGGCGATATTGGCTATAATCAAGGCCACCGAGTAGTTCCATAAGTACATATATGGCCAGAAATTTGTTCTTCGAGTAGACCATGCATCGCTGAGATGGATGCTTAGCTTCAAAAACCCCGAGGGACAAGTTGCGAGATCAATCGAAAGATCGCAGTCATACGACTACGAAATTGTTCCTCGGAAGGACGGAGTTCACAGAAATACTGACGCCCTATCTCATCGACCATGTCCAGCTAACTGCAAGCATTGCCGACGTATTGAGGAAAAGGAGCCGACCCTTGATCTGCGAGTGATAATGGCCGAATTCAATGAAGGTTGGTTATCGGAGGAGATTCAAAATGCCCAGCTAGCCGATGAAGACATCAGACCAATGGCAGGAAGCAACTGGGCGACCCAACTGGAAGGACGTTTCGGTGCACGGCGCTACCCAGAAAAGTTATTGGGGACAATGGAACTCCCTTCAGGTGTAGGTAGGCGTACTCAAGCGGAAATGGGAAACGGCGGATGGCAGCTCTGATAAGATGCAAACTATACTTCCCAAAAGCCGAATCCACGATGTGCTTAAGGAAATGCACGTAGGGTCCTCGGGAGGCCACCTTGGTGTTAACAAGACCTTAGCGAAATTGCGGGAAAGACTTTACTGGCTCCACGCTCGAAAAGACGTAGCGGACTGGTGTCGTAGATGCACGATTTGCACTTCCGTCAAAGGTCCAAAGCGACGACTGAGGACAAATGCAAACCTATACCGTGGGGGTATCGTTTGAAAAGATAGCTGTTAACATCGCAGGACCCTTTCCTAAATCTGAATGGGGAAATCGATACATGCTGGTTGTAGCCAAATATTTCAGCAAGTGGACCGAGTTCTACACCATTCACAACCAGGAAGCAACTACTGTGGGTGAACAGCTAGTGTTATCGTTAGGTACGGCGCACCTTGTGGACTACATTCGGATCAAGTCACTAGTTTTTCGCGAAATATGCGAGCTGCTGGGAATACTGAAAATGAGGACAACACCACTGCATCTCCGATCCAATGGAATGGTCGAACGTTTCAACGACACACTCAATAAACACCTGGCCAAGATGGTTGACAAGAACCAAAGGGTTTGGGACCACCACATCCCATTATTCTTGATGGCGTATAGAGCTGCTGAATATGCATCGATGGGCAAAGCCCCAGCCAAAGTCATTTTTGGAAAGACTATTTGTCTGCCGGCTTATATAAAGTTCGACACACCCCCTGAGAAACCCCAAGCGATCTCAGAGTACGCAAGTGAGCTGAGGCATCGGTTGAACCAGATACATTGAACAGTGCGAAAACACCTCGAATCAGCTACTAACCGCATGAAGATCAGGTATGTTCTAAAAGTGGGACCATACCGAGTTACAAAGCGAATCAACGACATCGTATATCGGGTACAGGAACACCGTAAGCTGAGAGCCAAAATGAAAACCGTGCACCTGGAGCGTTTTGCCCTATATCACATCCAGGGAGACTTTACTACCACTGGCTGCACATCTTTTCGGGGCGAAAAGAACTGAGGTAGGGGCACTGTTACATGTCCACGCAATAATAAAATCATGATAAACAATGATTGAAAAGAAGCAATCAAGTAAAGTAAATGAA